>JBAMJV010003409.1:0-80213 GCA_037951105.1 Echinarachnius parma
GGATGGCAAACACATTGCTATCAAGAAGCCACCCCACACTGGCAGTCTGTACTACAATTACAAAGGCTTTTTTCTGATACCACTCCTGGTTATGGTGGATGCAGATTGCAAGTTAGTGTGGATCGAGCTTGGTGGAAAATGACACATGTCAGATGCTCAGATATTTGGCGACTCTGAGCTGTTCAACGGCCTGGAAGAGGAAGTCCTAGGACTCCCCCCCCCCCCCCCCCCCCCCCACCCTGCCCTCTAACTGCAAGCCGTGATGACCACCAAGACATGCCCTTCTTCATCCTGGGGGATGATGCCTTTGCACTCAAGAACTACCTCATTAAGCCATGCGGCACTTGCTGCTGCTGCTGCTGCAAAGGAGGCCACATTTCTGGCATCCACCGTCTCAATGTGAGGGATCAAAAAAAGAGAACTTCTCACACACCCACTTCTTTGTGCTGTCATATCAGTAATGACATCTCCTCCTGACCCACTCTTCTTGGCGCGTTTCTTCAGCCGGCCCATCATGGTCCTCATGCTTGTGTACTATATTTTAATCTTGGCAGCCTGTGCAGCCCACAGATCCCCCTTCTGGGTGACATCTTTTAAACCCGCAAGGCGTTTGCTGTAGAGGACCTAATTTCTCATGTGGAACTTAATGATTTCCTCCTTTTGCTCTTCAGTAAATGCAGTTACTGTTTTCTTTCTCTTGGCTTTCTGGATGGGGTGGTCTCCTCTGCCTCCTCTGGTGCCGGCTCTGGCTGGACTGATTCAGGCTCAGGGGGTGGGATAGTCTGGCCCTTTCCATTCTTGCGTCTGACACCCTTAGGTGGCATCTCTCAAAGGCTCAAAACAATACTAGCGAAAGCAAGTTGACAGTAAAGATGTGCTCTCTTCAAGACAGATCGCTGAATGAGGCGCATTCAATCTTGTCCGGTATATATATATGGGCACGAGAACTCCGTAACAGATCGTGAACGTCCGTGAAAAAGCATGACATCTCGTATCTACTCGCATTAGCTCGTATCTACTCGCATTTACTCGCATCTACTCGTATCAACTCCTATCTGCTCGTGAGTTATTCGTGTCAAGTGGTGAGCAATGGTACCCGACAGAGCGTGACAGATCGTGACAGATCGTGGGAGATCGCAGCACATCTCAACAGAGCGTGGTGTTTGTTTTGTCCAAGGTTGATCCCGATCACCACGATTTGGAAGCACGATTAGATGCGCTTTGTTACGATCCAATACGATCCGATGCGATGATCACGATTGACAATTAATCGTGTTGATCGTAGAAATTTTTTGAACCGTTCCAAAAATTTCCTACGATCAACACGATTGCCACGACTGGCCTTACAATCTGATAATATCTGATACGATCACCACGATTACTTCACGATCAGCTACGAATGGTCAATCGTGGCGATCGTAACTAATCGCACGACAGTGGGAACGCCGCATAAGATATATAAACGCGTGTACGTTAGAGAGTGTTGCACAAATAATTCAACTAATCGATATTATTTTTCTTACCGAATTTGGGGCGTTCAAAGTTGTATCCCTTGTTCCTTCTAAACGCTTCAATCGCAATATGAAAGTATCGACAAATCTCTAAATGGCGGTCTTCGGGGTTTTGGGGTTATATATAATGTTGCATGACTTGTATAGATGTCGTTTTGTAATGAACATAAACGTGTATACCCGTATCAAATTTAGATGGTGAATTAATTGACTACGAATCTCTCGCGAAACCCGCAATTTTGTTCTTGATACAAACGTAATAAATTAACATGATTTGCGTGAGTATTAAAATTATATTTGTGGGCTCCAGTCGAAATGCACGAATGTACATACACAAATTGTTTTCCATCCTTAACCGCACGGGACGAAATAGATACTGTATTGTGTATTTACACTCGTGCATTTCGACTGGCACCCATCAATATGATTATACTACCTACGCAATACAATCATAAACATAGTTATACCGCAAGGCATAGACGTCGATGGAGTTAACTTGTTGTTTATCAATGTTTATAAAAATGTTTATGAAATTAAAATGCCTATATATGCACGGTTCTGGGCATTTATTCCTCATCCAAAATCCTGTAAGAATTATTATTATTATTTATTCGGCAAATCAAATACACATGAAAAGTGTACAAAGTAAGGAAGTTGCAACCACTGGAATGCCAGGACTTGGAAAACGTTAACTGAATAACTGTGGCCATACCTGTTGCTATGGTAACAAAAATGATCTATGCACATTTTTTTTAACTCGTGATGTCCAGAGCTTCTTTGTATATGATTTGAAAGTTCTTGGTTGTCTGGGTTGTGTTAGGTGACTGACTTGCATGTAATTGGGTCTGATTTGCATGTGTGTAGAGGATAACAAAAAAGAGAAAAAACACAAAGTATTTGTAATCGAATGGTCTGTAAGCACTTGGTTGTCATGGTAACAAGACATGTACTTGATTTTTAGGGGGGGGGGGGGGGGGGCAGGGTTCATGTCACTCAATCTGTAAAACAAGTTAGAAAAATAGTCTCTTTTTTCAAATTATGCATTATCTCTAATCCAGTAACTATAGTCTGTAAGAAATCGGATACCATGGTAACCATAATAAGCATGAACAAATATTTATTAATTTTTTTATTCATTCAACAATATCTGAACTTCAACTACGTGTATGCTTGAAAGATCTGGGTCGTGTATTGAAGAAGGGATGACTACATGATTAAATGCGTTTGTGTGTGATTTGCATGCGCAGTGGGGAGAAAAGAAAATGCAGAGCAGTTCACAATGGCAGAATTTGGTTCAAAACAGCTTTTTTTTTCCATTACCCGATTTGGACACTTAGGACTGGAATTTCGGAAAACTTTTTGCATATCCAAAAACTATAGGCTTTGTACTTTCATTTGGTAGTGAAAACTCATTTTTGGTATGATGCCCTTAAGGGCCCCTTTTTCGCGTCGCAGCCCATATTAGAGTAGTAATTAAAGTAATAATTTCCTTTTAATTGTACTAATTGTTGTATATATTCAGATGTTTTGTTGTTGATATGCATATATAAGCTTATCTTAATAAACTAAATTCATTTATTTTAAAAAAAATGGTCAAAATTGCCTTATTGGGTGTCGTTTACCATTGGGAACGTAGGTGACGCGATTCAAAATGTAATTCTTTTTATTTCCTTTGTTTTTTTTATCAAAATGGGTGTTTTAGGTGAATGGGCGAGACATGAGAATGGAATAATGTATTGTTCTGTAATTTGGTTTTTGTCAAAGATGTTTACATTTTTGAAAAATTAGTCCATTAATATATAATGAGCTTTAGCTGAAATTTGATTGGCTGATAAAAATTCATGAAAAATAAAACAAAAATATTTTTGGAAAACCAAATCACAGAAAAGAGTGCTATTGAACCAAAAAATGCATATGGCAAGGAATTTAATGGTTAGTTTGAACAGGAGGGTTATCCCATTATTTGTTTAATGTTTTTATTTGTATGCAAATTAGCCATAGGTGTCATATTACACATGTCTGCCAAAAGACTTCTCGTTGCATATAATGAATACATAACATTAAATTAACACTGAAATTCAACAGGAAGCAGAAAAACAACATTTAATGATTATTTTGTATGGACTGGGGGATGCCCCGTTAAAGATGAATAACAGTTTTGGGAAAGTTACAGAAAACATTAATAATTGATCAATATTGTTGAATAAGTATCTAAAAAGGGCTTGTGTGGTAAAATCCGAACCTAACGATGCGTTAAATGCAGAAATATCGGAAGAAATCCAATACCCGCCCGTGAAATGTATAAGCTAGCGCTGGACTGGAGATATCGACATGCTGGGGACAAGCCCGTATAGCGAACGCACGTGGTCAAATTGCACGTAGCGTATGCGCGATTCCGCGTTGGCGATATCTATCCGCAGCGGAACGATTTGATAATTTACCAAATATATCAATTAGTAGGCGGCTTCCACGCAAAATTTGTATCATCCCGTATTAGTAAAAACATATTCTTTCACATGATTGGTAATAAGAGCTTCCATTTCATTTTTTGAGAGGGGGGCGTTTCCAAAACTGGCATATACCTTTAAGGAACAAAATCCAATACAATATATTTGTGTTAAATGTTTTTAAAATTGAGGTTATATCATTCTGGTGGGCTAAAAGAGGCAAATTTCCCTGTTTTGGCGGCCATTTTGGATTTTTGCATTTTAAAGAAAAAACTCGAGGTTTCGTGATTTGCACTCTTCATAAATTATTTAGAATCAGCATGACAAAATAATCTTAACTAACTTGAAAATACAATTTATTCCGCGATATGGGGACAATTGGGCCTACTTTTTATAACGATTCCATTTGTATCATTTAAAAAATACCCATTCATATTGTACATAAAATGGATTTGGCGGCCGTCTTGAATTTAAATTTTGCCCTAAACAGCAGCTTTTAGCACATATTTAGTTTAATTTTATCGTAAGTTAACTGGAGGAACAAAATGTAATTTGATTCATTGATGTAGAATGGCGTTTAAATTGAGATTATATCATTCTGGGCGGCTACAAGAGGCAAATATCCATGTTTTGGCGGCCATTATGGATTTTTGCGTTAAAAAAAAAATGCTCAAGGTTTCGTGTCTGGCACTCATCAGATTCGGAATCAGTACCCCCGAATTAACAAGAAACCATAAAAAAAAAACGTTGTATATGTCAAAAAACAAGGTTCTGATGTTTCTCTATGGAGCCTAGCCCGGACTATGTATAGAGTTGTTTATGCTCTATAGTTGAAACGCGCACATTTTCTGACTTACCTCACAATCGAATGTCGGGGCCCATAACAGGTAGTCTTGGGTGACTCCTACTTATTGTTCAGTCTATAGTATTAGTTCTACTTCACTGCTGGTCATCGTATATCGATCAGTGGTCATTCGACGTCGGTCGATATTAGTTTAAAGGGGTAGTCTATACGTTTTTCGATGACGGTTCACAACATTTGTGAGTGTATTGGTGTGTTCACAATTAAATGCAGAATTATACAGTTTTTAGAATAAGCCGGATAGTTTCGTTAGTCAGTAAATTGAGTAAGACATGATTAAATATTGATAATATGCAATAAAAAAAAACGGTACACAGAACAGCCAATCATTATCAATTGGTAATACATGGCAGTTAAAACTCTATAGCCTAATCGGAGATGGTTTTATATATTTGTTCAAACCTATAGGTCTTTCAATATTTCAAAATCAACGTTATTAATGTTATCAATACTATACAAGCGATTTCATTTAGAATCAAACCTTCAATTTATATTTCGAAGATATTTTTTAGTATGTTAAGACATCTCTTTAATGGTTTAGACTATGTATTCAAAGGCCTATTAGGCCTTTGAATTGTAACACAGCTATACTTCCACGGAAAACAAAATCATATACTAAAATACATACTTTGGGAAACTCGACGCCTAAACAATCTCGAACAATACAAGATTACGTACTTCAGTGATTCCAACAGCTTTCACCAGTAATCTTCTCTTCCCAAGCCAGTTTAGCTGAATAAGCAACCTGGATAGGTTGTGAAACTGTACTACTCCCAAAATAGTAAGTCCAGTTGATCAGATTTAGTTTTTTTAAACTTCTTTAACTTTGGGAAGTTGTTTGCATTATTAGCATCATTAATAAGAAGAAACAAGATATAATTTCGACGCCCAGCGGAAGATACTGGTAAGAATATGTTTTGTTTAATGGTTGTACACGTATTATTTTGTTTGTCTATACTATATTATACAGAAAAGAAGTGTATAACATTAATTTGGTAATAAAAACCATACAAGCCCAGCTTATTGTAGAATTTGTCAAAACGATTCTCATCAAAATACAAGAGATATATACTTAGAGATAAATAAGTGATGAGCCGAGACATTTTATGTTTTCCGTATCCATATAATTATTATTAATTGTCTGACATTGTTAACGATGAAGTGGCATTAACTAATCACTGTATAATTGTATAAAACAAATGCAAACTATGAACTGATGATGAAATATGTTGTGCAATAACGATGAAGCACAAGAATATTAGATTAGATCAGACATTATAATGGAATAAGTCAAAATTTCTCATGTTTTTTTAATCGAATAAGTATAATTATAAGTATGATCGTTATCAATAATATAATTGTCATTATCAGCATCATCGTCATCATCATCATCATCAATTAGCATCATCAGCATCATCATCATCATCAGCAGCAGCAGCAGCAGCAGCAGCAGCAGTATCATCAGCATCATCAGCTGCATAATCAGCAGCAGCATCATCATCATCATCATCATCGTCGTCGTCATTATCATCATCATCATTTTTTTTATGAGTATAATTGATTTATCTTATGCAGTGACCAGACTCAACAAGAAATTGACTGGAATCATCATGACGTCATACATTAAGCAGAAATCTCTGACGGGGGATTTAGATTACTACCGTCAAACGTACGAGGTCTACTGCGACAAATTAAAGCGGACCGAAGTTAACCGATCTTGGTCGGAAAATATCTTCTCTCCGATCGTTGTCGGCAAACTTCGTGACATTCCGGAAGGCCAGGCGTTGAAATCGATCAGCATCGGCAGTGGCGCAGGTCTGATTTCTGTCAATTTCAAATAGTTTTGTTTAATATTTTGTTTATTATATTACACGATTATTGTTCAAATATGATTGTATATTATGTATGACAGTGTGCTGTGCAATAGACCAACTGCTTTGAATAATCTGAAAATTTGTTTAAGCCCGAGAGAGGACGGATGCGGTTCGTTATTCCGAACACACACATTTCGTATACCTTGGGTTCGTTAATCTGTAGGGTCGTACACCTTTACAAGCCTACCATTGGCTTTCCACGTACGCCTCCTTTTCCATTCATGTTTTACAATATAATTTGTTAAAACTGATGTACATGAATTTATTATGTACCATTCTTGCTAAATGTTGTATGATATTGTGTTTTATACATGTATGTTATGTTGTTGTATTTTTATGAATCGGAATGAAGATTGAAATGAAACATTTGTTTCATTAATCCGAAGGTTCGTTTATCCTAAAATGAAAGCGGGTTTGATTTTCCGAAGGTTCGTTTATCCGGAAATGAATTGGGTTTCGTTAATCCGAAAATGAAATGAGGTTCGTTAATCCGAAAATGTAATAGGAATCGTTAATCCTAAAATGAGATGGGGCTCTAAACGAACCTTATTTCACTTTCGAATTAACGAACCTCATCTCATTTTCGGATTAACGAACCTTCTGAATATTGAACCCGATTTCATTTTCGGAGAAACGAACCTTCGGAATAACGAACCCTCGATATAACGAGCTGTAACCGAGAGAACATTGTGGCCACTATGTTATTCTCGGTTGCCACTTTTACAATTTTTGTTCGATTTCACCAAATGATATGACTTTTCCTGAAATCTTATTGCAAACTATTTTTGCTATCGTAGCCATGATTATGAAGATCATGTTTCTACTCCAGTATACTGATCATAACGCAGATAACTGCAAAGGGGTTATTTCATTTCTTGAAGCGCCCTCTAAACCAATACTATACTATCCCTTTAAAGTACTGATCATGATGTAAATATTTATTAAACATAATATAGTTATTATACGTAGCTGCAAAAACTCCGAAATTAAAGGAGTTAACCTGTTCCCTACTATATTTTGCAGGTCTTACCGGGTTCACGTGTTCAATGGTTTAACTTCTCTTTTTTTATAGGTGAAATCGACTGTATGGCGCTGCATTCGCTCTCTAAACGATTCCGCACCATCGACCACACCGTTGTGGAACCAGCGAAATCAGCCATCGAGGAGTATCAAACTCGTGTGTCAATTACAGATCTTGCAGTGAAAGGTAATTAACTACACTAGTGAATGATGTAATTCTAACTATATATACGTCGCTATATAGTATATTTAGGAGGCGGGGAAGGGCTCGAACTACACCCCTTTCAAATTTTTAAAAATAACAACATTCAGATTAATATCATATCAAATAAATGTTTATTTATTTATATTTGTATGCTAAATGACGTTTATGTAAATGATAACGTTATGAATAGCGACCCTCATTTCGTATTGTTCATATCGACCCTGATTTCGTTTAATGAATAGCGACCCTCATTTCGTATTATTAATAGCAACCCTCATTTCGTTTAATGAATAGCTATACCATTTTCTTTGATTATGAATAGCGACCCTTATGTATAATGAACCCTTTTCAAATTATGAATAGCGGTTATAATGACCATATGACCCTTATAAATGGCGGTCCTTATGCATAACGAGCAGACTCCAAACCCCAACAAACATTATAGGCTCTGTATACAGCTTAGTTGGTAGGGTACCAGCTTAATAATCGGGCAGATATCAGAGGTTCGTCTCCCACTCTTGCGCTTCATTTTGAAAGACTAGTTTATCTCTTTCTGTATCTGTATATAACATTGTTGGATGACTCGAGGATGGCCTCGGCCTCGGACTCGGACTCGAAGGTCGCGGACTCGATGACTCGGGCCGAGTCCAGCTCGAGGCCGGTAATTGTGTTGACTGCATTTATGTCTGATATGAAGTGATTCCTTTTAATCACTTGATTGAGTGATAGATCAATTGCCTTTGGTAAAGAAAAGGAATAAATGTGAAATGAAGAAGAAAAAAAAACAGAAAAAGAGTTGGACTCGGATTGGGCGGAAACAACACTGATACTACAAACTACAAAGCATACTATAAACTACCGATTGTTTTGTTCTCTCTTCTCAAATGACATTGACATCAGGTGTCACTTTCAACTGGCAGTGTGCAACCCTGCAGGACTTTCAGAAGAAGGCAGATCAAGAAACCACAAAGTATGATCTTATCATCGCCGTGCACTCTCTCTACTACGTGGGCGATGTATCCACCGCTTTGAGGTTTCTCGGGGACTGCTTGGCCGATCGTGGTCTGCTGGTGATAACGCTGAACACAGGTACGGGATTTGATTTTGTTTATCATCCTTTTAAAAATGTATTTGTATAAGTTGTTTATATCCTATGTATTTATTTTTTATGTTCAAGTATTAATGCTGTTGTTATTGTTGTGAATATTGTATGTAGGAGAAATGTGTCATTAATGAAGTCATAATTATCTAAAGAAAAAATGTTTAGGGACAACTTTATTCAAACCTCATCTTCACCTCCTTCAACGAAATAGAGTTGTTTGGGTCCAAGAATGAACCAATTATTTGGCACAAATTTAATGCACTTTATTTAATATTGTGCCTTAACATTTGAGCTACTTTTGTTCTAAAATTTAGTGGCGTAGATATTTTCCAGTGGGTGAGGGGCATTGGAGTTTCATGAGGGGTCACAAGGAGGTGTTTCACTAAATCCTAAACAAATCGACTTTAGCATCGTATTATTAAAGTGATTAAGAAGATGCGAAGTTTTCAGCTGATGGGGAAACAGTGAGAGTTGTGAGGCCTAATAGAAGTTATAATTATTAACAAACAGACAACTGTTTTCTCGATTTCCAGAGGAGTCGTCTCACGCAAAGTTCTGGCATCGTTTCCCGGTCTTCCTCGGGCAAGTGCAAGAGGAACAGAATTTCCCCCGCGACATCTTAAACGTTCTCCCGTCCCTTGGTCTGCCTTACTCGGCCCACGGGCAATCCTACGATCTGGACATCGACGCCGTCTTCGATGCGTCTTCCATCGAGGGCAACCGCCTGCTCGACTTCCTTACGCATATCGTCGACTTTCGGGGTACGACGCCAGCGGATTTTTTCGACGAGGTGATGGCGTATCTTCGGTCGCCCGAGTGCTGCAGGATACGTCCGGACGGTTCACCGGCTTTTGTCGAAGAATGGGACACTCACGTTGTACAAAACATCTAAAGCGATGATGTCCCTATATAACAGGGAATTGGAAAATATGGTTGAGGTTTATTTACTATAATGCACGATCAATAGTATCAAATTGTCCCAATCAAATGTTAAACATTTTAAAATTTGTTATTATTGTGATAGAGTGCAACCATAATGAATCAAAATAAGTAATGGTTGCAAACGTATTTTGCTGGCCTCACCCAAAATTAAAACTTAGTAGTTAAAACGCGCTACTGCTTGTTCATGCCCGTAGACAGGAGGATGCCCCCCCCCCCCCCCACCACCCCCAATTCAGAAACGGATCCACTTTTTATTAGTCTCGGCCATCTAAACCAGTGGCCTCGGTCTCGCCCACGTTCGGTCTCGGTCCCGTTTTTGTAAAGTATGGGCTTGTTGTTTATACTCATTTGGCATCAAATCGGGACATAAATATTATTATGTCATTTAATTTCTCTAAATTGTAAGGTAAATCTTATCGTTTTCCTGTTCCTATTTTGGATAAGTTTACTGATCATTGATTTTAATTTTCATATGCTTGTATATCGTAGCATTTTAATTGTTTTAGGACTAAAATCGCAAGATTGGTATTTTGAATTATATTAAACATTTTAAATTGCTTCAATTGATACATGTATTATTATGATATGCGTTGAAAAATAATAAATTGTTTGTCTAATAAATTAACGGTACGAAACAGAGTTTTATTTTGTTCTTCTCGAAATCATTATATATACATACAAATTAAAACAAACGTACATATAAAGCACATTTAAATAAAAAGAAAAAAAATATATAAGAAGAAAATAAATATTTAAAGTGATGAATAGTTAATAAAATGTGTATTTTTGTGATCTGATATGTCTACTAGGTAATGTGTGACAATGTTATTAAATGGCCGTGTAATGAGCGGACATGCATAGTGATATTCATAAACTCATTGCACTGACTTTGTACACATGTTATAACTTTCCAGTGGAAAATCAAAAATCCAAACACTTCAATCGTAAATATCATTTTAACGAAAGGGAAAGTCGAAAAACCGCTGCCTGTTCCGTGCTTCTATGTGATACGAGTATGAGAGAACCATTCGAATTCTTTGCAAGTTTTGTGGATTTGGAAAATGTTACTAATAGATCCCTTTAAAATTACTTGTTGAGTAAGAATGCATGAGAAGGGTTATATGGGCCCCGTTGCAGAAAGAGATACAATCGATTGTTAGTTACAATTAAGTGTTAGTCGTATCATGTGTTCTAGATGCGCGAATCTGATTGGTTGAAACGCGCAAAGTTGCTGACTTACAAATAAATCAATCGTAATTCGTATACTTACAATCGATTGTATCTCTTTCTGCAACGGGACCATGGACAGACAACTCCGTTATCCACCAGACTATGCGCTTTGTGCAAGAATATCGCTTTCATTTACTCTGATAACAAGAATGGGCGCTGAATCTTTAAGTCTGTTTATGGGTATACTATGAAAGACCACAACAGGTAGACCATGCGTGACTCCTATATACTTAATGTGTTATTATTTCTACTTCATTGGTCAGCGTATATAGATCAGTGGTCATCCAACGTCGGATGTATTGTAACACAGCTATATACATGTATAGACTACGGTAGACGATTCCAACTTTTTTTAACAAGCATATTAAATGCTGAACTGACACACGACGGTTTAAATTCCACGGAAACAATATCATATATTATGGACTAAAATGCACAGTTTGGGAAGTTCTTTACATTATTATAGCATCATTTATTAGAAGAAACGAGATATTATAATCTAGACGTCAAGCGGGGGTTACTGGTAAGCATATTGGTTCATTTTTTCTTGTGTATATAAATTTATATCTGATATAAATTTCGTGTTTGTTGCCCGTTTGTTGGTCTATTTGACAGATTTGAAAGAAGTGAATAAACTCAATTTGTAAAGGAAAGTACGAGCCCGATCTTTAGTGGAATTTGTCAAAACTTTCCTCATAGAAAAAATAAAAGAATTAGATACTATTATTATTTGTAAATAATTCAGACAATACATTCTCCCTCCGAATTCAAATGCTATTTTTGAACTGTTGACAATAAAGGTGTAAAACTTAGCAGAATTCATAATAACTGATGACGGAAAAAGATGCAAAACATAAATTGACCACGTGATATGTGATGCAGGGATCTAGTAACTTTGCTGACATGTGAAAAAAGTGATGTATGGTTGATACAATGTGTATTGTTTTGATCTTATATGTCTACTGGGTGATGTATGATAATTTCATGTTAAATGGATGTTATATGGCCAACTAATGAGCGAAAATGCAAAGTGATATTCACTATTCACTGCACTGACTTTGTACACGGTTATGACTATCCAGTGGATAGTTAAAAATCAGAACGCTTCAATTGTAAATATCTTTTTAACAAAAGTAAATATACTAAAAACCAAAACCTGTCCCATGCTTCTATTATTAATACGAATACACCAACGAATAAGAGAACCGCTAGAGTTCCAAGTAAGTTTTGGGGATTTGGACAATGTTACTAGATCCATTTAACGACGGAGCACAAAGATCAATATCAAAGGGACGTAGTAACATTGTCCAAATCCTCAACATCCAATTGGAGTTCTAGCAATTCCCTCATAGCTTGTTGTATTCGTATTAACAATAACATCATGGGACAATTTTCGGTTTTTCAAGTTTCATTTTCGTTAAAAAGATATTTACGATTGAAGTGTTCAGATGTTAAATTATGCACTGGATCGTCGAAACCGTGTACAAAGTCAGTGCAATGAGTTAGTGAATATCATTTTGCATTTTTGCTCATTACTCGGCCATATAACGTCCATTTAACTTGAAATTTTCACACATTACTTTCTGGACATATCACTATCAGATCACACCAATACACATTTTATTAATCATGCATCACTTTTTACACATGTCAACAAAGTTACTAGATCCCTATGGAATAAATCAAATTTCTCCTGATTTTTTTATTATGATTATTTCCATAATTGTCATCACCATGCAGCATCAACATCATTACATGTATTTTTATCACAGTTTTTTGTATTCAATTTTGTATACAGTGAACATAGCTTTTAAACAAAAGTGACTGGATCATCATGACGTCATACATTAACCAGAAACCTCTGACGGGGGATTTAGATTACTACCGTCAAACGTACGAGGTCTACTGCGACAAATTAAAGCGCACCGAAGTTAACCGATCGTGGACGGAAAATATCTTCTCTCCGAACGTTGTCGGCAAGTTTCGGGGGATTCCGGAAGGCCAGGCGTTGAGATCGATCAGCATCGGCAGCGGCACAGGTCTTGTTTATTCACTCCCTTACGAGTTATTTGTATATAACACGTATTGTTCAAATATGATTGTATATTCTGTATAACTGTGGGCTGCGCAAAAGACCAACTTCTTTGTATGACCTGAAATTTTTTTTTTTTCTTCAAATAAATTCACATTATATTATAAACCCCACAAAGCCGAAGGAAGGGAGGGGGAGGGGGTACGTTGTGCCCGGCCACTGCCCCTACCATATGTTCGGTTGTCATTTTGTATAGGACATCCAATTATTTTGCTGGTTTTAAGCTGCCATGAACTATTCATTTGTTGAAGACATTTTTATTTGATTTATCATATATACGAATAACTTTCTGCACAGCAATCCCTTATCACTTATTTGTCCTGGAGAGAATTCTGCACCTCGTAATATTTTTACTAGATATATAGACTAGGCAATAGAAGCGCAGACAAGTAAGTAAGTAATATAGCTTCAAATCTCCGCAAAGTAAGGAGTTATAACCCGTTCCATTCTAGATTGTAACCTGCATGTTATGGGCGTCGACAGGCGGGGGACGGGGGGACATGCCCCTCATACTTTTGAAAGTGGAAGGGATTGCCCCCCCCCCCCCCCAAAAAAAACAACAACAAACAAACAAATTAAATTAAATAAATAAAGTTCAAGCCCACAAGTGCAAAAGCTCCCTTAAAGTGGGAGGGGGACACCCCCTCCCACACCCTCCCCCGCTCGGTCGCTTCGCTCCCTCGCCTATGTCCCCCCACTTTTGAGAAGCTGTTGACGCCCTTGGCAACCAGTATCATGCTTATAGAGTTAATACATGGCTTACCAGGTTCACGCATAGGCAATTGTTTAATCTCTCTTTATATAGGTGAAATCGACTGTATGGCGCTGCATTCCCTCTCTAAACGATTCCGTGCCATCGACCACACCGTTGTGGAACCAGCGAAATCAGCCATCGAGGAATATCAAACTCGTGTGTCAAACACAGATCTTACAGTGAAAGGTAAGTACCCCGGGGGTCACTCTCATACACAAGTGCTACCAACCCGTGTCCATCTACCTCTGAAATGGACCCTAAATGGCGTACTGCTTCAACGTCGACACCTGTGCACCTGAAAAGATACCTTTTTGAGATTTTCTTTTCTTTTGAAAGGAAAACTTGAGTGTAAAATGTGAAAGAGCATACAATTTCAATGATATTTTTGTATGATAACAGGCTTTTTACTATAATTCGTTTGTAATATTTTGTATACCTTTCGAGCATGGTGGAGTTATAACTGTTAGTTTGTAATGTATATGGTGCAGGTTTTAGTTACCAAAATTCAGTTTGATCAAAACTGTACTATCCCTTTAACTACCGATTGTTTTGTTCTCTCTCTCTCTTCAAATGGCATGCACATCAGGTGTCACTTTCAACTGGCAGTGTGCAACCCTGCAGGACTTTCAGAAGAAGGCAGATCAAGAAACCACAAAGTACGATCTCATCATCGCCGTGCACTCTCTGTACTACGTGGGCGATATGTCCACCGCCTTGCAATTTCTAATCGGAGACTGCTTGGCCGATCGTGGCCTCCTGGTGATAACTATGAATACAGGTATGGGATTTTTGTTTAATTGTTGATTATCATTATTTCTCTTTTATTTGTAAAAACGTTGTTTATCTTCCCTCACATTTCTGGTTCACTCAAACCCATACTTTAATAACTTGGACCCCGACACAATTTACTGGCTGAAAAAATTGCGTGATGTTCCTCTATGCTGTGTCAAACGAAAGAAAAAGACTAAAAGAGGATGCATGTAATGTCCATATGCCCATATGAGCCACACCAAGATAGCATATCAAAAATTTGTACTGCATGGGATGGGGTGACAGTTGACGTAAGCATAGGCGTACCCCCCTCGAGAAATCTTCACCGACACCCCCCTCTCGAAAATTCTTCACCGACACCCACCCCCTCGAAAATGTTGGTCGACGAAATAACCCCCCCCCCCCCCCCCTTTTAAATCCTGGGTACGCCACTGGCCGTAAGGCCTAATAGTCATAATTATCATTGACAAACAGACAACTATTTCCTTCATTTCCGTACAGAGGAATCGTCCAACGCAAAGTTCTGCTTCCGCTTCCCACTCTTCATCGGGGAGGTGCAAGTGGAACTGAATTTCTCCCGCGGCATCTTGAACTTTCTCCACTCACTCGGTCTGCCTTACTCGGCCCACCTGCAATCATACAATCTGGACATCGACACCGTCTTCGATGCGTCTTCCATCGACGGCAACCACCTACTCGACTTCATCACGAACAGCGTCGACTTTCGCGGTACGGCGCCAGCGGTTTTTTACGACGAGGTGATGGCGTATCTTCGGTCGCCCGAGTGCTGCAGGATTCGTCCTGACGGTTCGCCGGCTTTTGTCGAAGAATGGGACACTCACGTTGTACAAAAGATCTAAATCGACCTCGATTGATAATAATAATAATAATAATAATAATAATAATAGACCAGCATTTATATTGCGCCCTCAATCTAGAAATTCTATCCGGAGGCGCATCATACTATAGTACTAAAGTGTCCCTGCAAAAGAGGTACACATTCATAGGCGTTGGGGAACTTTTTTCTCAGGGGGTCTGAGGTATTTTGCCAGAATAACTTTAATTCTTTCCCGCCTTTTCACCTTCAAGCATTTCCCGCATTTTCACCGCCGGAACGTAACATGAGTTTGCCCGAATTATGATATGGTTTTGCCCAAATATTACATTATTTTGCCCGAATATGATATGGTTTAGCCGGAACGTAACATGAGTCTGCCCGAATATAATATGGTTTTGCCCAAATATTACTATATTACTATATTACTATATTGACTAAATTACAAACACATGTTGACTTTTGTTGATCTGTAATAATGAATACATCACATATCTGTTGACTATTTTATGTACATTTTTGTCATATTGTTTCTATTATTATTTTGTTCTATTACTTTTATTCTACCTGCTAAGCTTCACCTCTAAAAAAACCCTCCAGAAGCAATTGACTTTTGTGACATCATAATACCATTCAACCATCAGTCAGCTAGATGAACAAAAGACATTGGTATGTCACTTCCTATCAACTGACCACCTGTTCACAATAGCATTGCATGTTTTATACAATGCCCACTCACCATGAAAAGAAGGGTTTCAATGAAAACATCCAATGCTAATGCAATAAGGTACTCAGTGGGTGAGAACATATCTTTTGTTCATGTTTATCTAGCTGACTGATGGTTGAATGGTATTATGATGTCACAAAAAGTCAATGCTGGAGGATTTTAGGGGTGGATCTTAGCAGGTAGAATAAAAATAAGAGAACAAATAATATAAAAAATATGACAAAAATGTACATGAAATAATCAAAAGATATGTGATGTATTCATTATAACAGATCAACAAAAGTCAACATGCATTTGTAATTTAGTTACCCTTTATTTTGCCCGAATACGATATGGTTTTTCCAAGGGGGCTGCAGCCCCCTCAGCCCCCTCCCCGCCTACTAGTATACGCCTACATTGAGAAACATGTTTGTAGTTTATTCATTCATATCAGCCTCATCGTTTATGCAGGAAGTATGATACAGTGTATAATTATGTAAAATAAATCAATTATAACATTTTAATGCGACGTAATGTATTAAAGTAGGCAATGGTAATTACAGACGTATTTTGTTCGCCTCAGCCCATTTTTTGTGCTGCTTGTTAGTACTTATTTGGCAACAACTCGGGCATTTTTAAGCATATTGTATACGTTCTTTTAATTTTTTTTAAATATTGTAAGGTTGATCGAATCGGTTATATTTTGTTTCTTTTTATACATTTACTGATCAATGATTTTGATATTTATATATCGTATACAGTAGCTTTTTATGTTATTGCACGAGGCACAAATTGTTCGTTTTTTAAAGATATAATTATTTGCTCATGACTATGAGTGAAAACCATCAATCTTTGATCACATGAATGTTGTCATTAAAAATAGCAAGTACATTTTAAAAGTGAAATAATAGATCTATGAAGTCGGTATAAAAAAAAAACAAGGGTGTAATGCAAAGGTGAGTATCTGAGTATCATTTCGTGAAGGGTAGAGCAAAGCGCGTTGATGGACAAATTAGAAAATGTTCCTTTTTACTGGGTTTGTGCATGTCTTCCTTTCTCCGCCTAGTTCCCTCTTGAGCACCTTTACAATATCAGTGTTTTAAAGGGTTAGCTAGGACTAGCAACTAATTATATCTTCTTCTTCTTCTTGGTACTGCAGACAAACTCCGCATGATGCGGATATACAGTTGCAGGCACTTGGTGGGTTTAGGTGTGCGCACCTAATTGGGGAGCCCGTGGTGGGCCCTCCTAGTGAAATCTAGCATATTCATCTTACTCAAATGTCCTTGAAATGAATGCAACGATGTGGCTTGTCGTGCGTTATTTGGTAAGAGATTCCACTCCGCCAGAGTTCTTGGTATGAATGAATATTTATAGCAGTCCTTCTTGGTTGTGAGACGTTTGAACGAAAGAGCAGATGACTTTCTTGTTTGGATTCCCCCTGATGAGTCTGTCCGGTATTTGTCTGAGTCAATTTCAGCAGTGTGCTGTATTGATTTGTATAATAGATTGAGTCTGGAGGTAGCCCGGCGATCTTCCAGGGGTTTCCATCCCAGTGTTGATAGCATATATGAGACGCTACTAGTTCTTCTCCAGTCCTTGTATACAAATCTGGCAGCTCTTCGTTGAACAGCTTCAAGTCTGCTTTTGTGTTCCTCTTTGTATGGGTCCCCATACTGATGCAGCGTATTCTAGCTTTGGTCGGACCAACGCGTTGCAACGTCTTGTAAGCTGTCTCTTTCACTTTGCGCGAGCAACTATAGAGGTTTCTCCGAAGCAGGCCCAGTACCTTATTTGCCTTGGATGCAGTTGTGTTTATATGGTCTGCCCAGTTCAGTTTGGAGTTAAGCTCTACCCCAAGGTACGAGTGTTTCGCTATTGAGTGAAGGGGTGTTCCATTCATGGTGTATAGTGTTTATTTAGCTCTCCGTTTGTGAGTAATGTGCATCACATGGCACTTGTCAATGTTGAATTTCATCTGCCATTTTGCCTCCCAGGCGCACAAACGGTTAATATCCTGCTGTAGTGCCGTATTGTCAGCATCGGATTGGATATCTCGGTATATAATGCAGTCGTCCGCGAACAGTCGCACTTGGGAGTCGACTCCCTTTGGTAAATCGTTAATGTATAAAATAAATAGTGGACCCAAAACAGTACCCTGTGGAACTCCTGATTGTACGTCCACGTGTTCGGATGAAGCCCCTTCCAGTACGACAGATTGCGTCCTCCTTGTCAGAAAGTTATTTATCCAGGTGTGTATAGATCCTGTTATCCCTGCTTGGTTCAGCTTCAGAAGAAGCCTCTGATGGGGGACTGTATCAAACGCCTTGCTGAAGTCTGTGATGACGACGTCTGCTTGTCCTTGACGATCTAAGATTTCGGCGATGTCATGCACGGTCAGGGCAAGTTGAGTTTCGCATGATCTCCCTTTCCTGAATCCATGTTGTTCTCCATTGAGGACGTTGTATGTCTCGAGATGTGTCATGATGTTTGTGTGATTATGTTCCAATAGTTTACAGGGTATAGATGTCAATGAGACTGGTCGGTAATTCTTGGGTTCGGAGCGGTTTCCTTATCTTTAAAAAACGAACAATTTGTGCCTCGTGCAATAAAATAAAAAGCTACCGTATACGATATGTAATGGTAGCAATTACACCTGACCAACTCCTCACACCAATGGCCCCAAGCATCACCAGACAATACCACCCAAATAAGCTCAAGCATATACATACTCGAACTCAGCTTTACCAGAACTCCTACTTCCCACAAACTGTAACAGCATGGAATGCGCTCCCCAATAATATCTTGGCTTCTACATCACTAGGAGCCTTTGCGGGAGCAGTTGCCTCAATCGGCAATTAATGGGACACCTCACCGGTTCCCCTCGACTCTACGTCCTGACTGATGGACCCTGTCGAGTACCCAAGTAGAAGTAGAAGTAGAAGTATAAATATCAAAATCATTGATCAGTAAATGTATAAAAAGAAAAAATAAATAAAAAATAAAATAAAAGAACGTATACAATATGCTTTTAAAAAAAGTGTTGCGTTGCGGGCGTCAGAGCAAATCACCGTGTGTGTGTGTGTGTGTATGTGTGTGTGTATGTTTGTGTGTGCATGTATGTGTGTGTTTTTTTTGGGGGGGGGGGAGGTAGGGTGGTAGGGGCAGGGGCGTATCAAGTTAATTGTAAATTTGTTTCCTTTTCCTCGACCTTTCACAATTAAATGTTGCTTGTAAGTATTTTTTTGTTTTGTTTTGTGTGCATTGATACTATGTGATATTATGTAATTATCTTTCTAGTGTAGAAGTCTTGTTAATTTGCGTTAACAAGAGGAAGGGGAAAAAGGAAGAAAATAAAGTGTTTGCATTACAGAATTTGAGCTTGTAACATTTAAAAAGTATTGATTTAAATATGTATTTTGTAAACATTTTTTAAAATTTTTTATTGAATGTGAGCAGATTTTCTGTAATTTTCCTTACAGATCTACAGAGGTGCAAGGGCAAATAATTTTGAAAGGAACATTTGCCACCCCCCCCCCCCCCCCCCCCCCCCCCCCCCCCCCCCCCTCAAAGCAATCAACTCTCCATGGAAACGTTTCTATTATTTTTGGCCGAAACCAGGTATAGCATTTATTACGTTACTTGCGCATTAAATAAAGCGCTACGTGTTTCGTGCTCACTGATACATATTCCAAGCAGAATCCCATTAATAAATGACGTGCCGCAGCATTGAGCTCTGCCGGCCGTGCCGGGGCGGCAGGTGGCGCGAGCGATAATATGCGGGTCGGAAGTCTTAGCTCAGCTTGATCGGCAAGTCATCGCCAATTCTCTTTGCATCTTTATCCATCCGGGAATTTGCGAGGAAGGAGATTGAACTGCTGCCTGGAATTGTCAAGAATGGTTGGTGCTAAATTGGGGATGTGTTAAGGTACAGATATTTTTCAAAAACAATCCGTTTTAATTAAACGTACCCAAGTAAATGTTTGTATTGTCCCACCTACTGAGATTGATGTAGTGGTAGTTGACAGAATAGAGTGAGCAGTTGGCTAGTCCAAGAAGACTAAAGGTAGAGACATTTACATTAACATTTGGACGTTTTTTTTAACATGTCATACCTTTAGTCCTAGTCCATAGTGTACACGTTCTGTATCTAGCCACTTATCCACCCCAAAAACCCTCCAATTTGGTTGGAAATATTTCGGCTACTCACCTGAATTTTCACGACTAGGCAGATGTTTACTCTCTTTCTGCAATTGTGCTGTCCCAAATACGTTTACAAGTTGTAATTCTCGTAAAATTAACAATTTTCCGAGGTAAACACAGCCCGATGTTCGTTGACCAAGAATTCACGTAACATGCTATTCAACGCAATTGCACAATGTAGTATTGTATTCGCCGTGTATAGACATTTGCATAACACACGGCTCGCGAATATAATACCGTTGCATGTATAACCTGCACGCGCGCGCGCCGTATCCTCTAATACTGCATAGAGGATACGGCGCGCGCGCGCGTACAGGTTATTCAAGTACATGCAACGGTATCGCGAGCCGTGTGTTACTGTATGCAAATGTCTATACACGGCGAATACAATACTACATTGTGCAATTGCGTTGAATAGCATGTTACGGGAATTCTTGGTCAACAAACATCGGGCTGTGTTTACCTCGGAAAAGTGTTAATTTTACGAGAATTGCAACTTGTAAACGTATTTGGGACAGCACAATTGCAGAAAGAGAGTAAACATCTGCCTAGTCGTGAAAATTCAGGTGAGTAGCCGAAATATTTCCAACCAAATTGGAGGGTTTTTGGGGTGGATAAGTGGCTAGATACAGAACGTGTACACTATGGACTAGGACTAAAGGTATGACATGTTAAAAAAAACGTCCAAATGTTAATGTAAATGTCTCTACCTTTAGTCTTCTTGGACTAGCAGTTGGCGCTAAAATGCAGTTTCGTACTTCTTTTTTTTTCCTCCAACGCTTTATTTGTCTTTAAACTCAACTAAATTAGTTCATATTACTCACTGCACTTTGTCCTTATCCCTCGATGGTCTGTTGTAATATTTTGGTCAACATTTAAGCCCTTTTTAGTTTTGGCTTTTTTTGGCGACTTTAAGTTTAAGTTTAAATAGGCATAACCAAATGAAAATTAAAATTGCACGAAAGTAATGCAAATGGTATTCAATGGGTTGGGACTTACCTAATGTAAATCATTATGCCCTTTGAAATAAAAAAAACAACTGATATTTGCCCAAAATATGGTATTTAATCCATTTGTTGTGTCACCATTTTCGCCATTCGTTTTATGGCGCGCTGTGCTGTGAGCTTACATTTCGCGTGCGCGCCCCACCGCCAGAGCCCACCGCGCTGTCGCTACCCGATCGCGTGGCATAGCGCATGCAGCACACGCGGCGGCGTATCGCAGCGCGCGGCGAACGAGGGCTAAATTCACCAAATCGTGGCCCCACCACACTCGGTTTGTGCGATAAAACGAATGTGTGAGGCTGCTCGAGGCAGAAAAAACTTCCGAGATTATATCGTAAAAACACCTGAATCTTCCAAAAATACAATTTTCCAAACTGCGGAATACTTCTGATTGCTCTAAAATTCGATATTTCAGCAAAGTTCACTGCGAAAATGCGGCAAAAAAGGACTTACCGATGTCGAAATTGATCGAGTTTCTTGATTCAAAACACGAACCGGATCTATGATTTTTACTAGTACCTCTTGTGTATACTTCACATGCATACTACGTGGTTCAGTCAGCTGTTAGACCGCATTACATTAGGAAAAATAGTATATCCCTCCACCCTTGCAATAGCGAAGTTGCATTGCCCACAGTCAAATATCGCGCAAACTACGTGTACACAAATATGGTCTACGCGTGCGCGCCATGTAACGCCGAATGCCGATGCCTAGTTTAAAGGTAACGTTGAGTATTTTTGGTAATTTCCAAAGTGCCCCCCCAAAATTAATTGTAACGGATTTGGTTGATTTCAATTCCATATGAAAGATCATCGAAACAAACATGGGAAATAATAATAATTCCCATTCAAATGCTAGTAATTGTTGTGAAATTTGCTTTCAAAATATTTATAAAAGTGATTGACGTCCGGCCATCACTTTTTAGAGAACACTAGCGCGAGGCGCAAGCGTTCTAGGTCCTCCGATGCGAAAGGCGAATGGCACTTGCGATACACAATATGCGTGGTAACTATTACCGCGCATTACAGTGTCGTATTACTTAGGAGGACCTAGAACGCTAGCGCTTCTCTCTAAAGTTAATTTGACACTTGAGTTGTAACGGCTCTTTTTGAATGATAACATGGGTTTTACTTTGTCGTTTGTAATTGTGTATGGGTCAATCCACGTCAAATCAACCAATTTTCAGACATTTTGTCACCCGACCCCCTTCGATTTTGCTAAAATTCGCACCAATTGTTCCCCCAAGTGTCTGACGGAAAACCCCAACATTTTTTGCCCCGAAGTCATTCGGTTGCTAAGTTACGGCCGCGCCTAGCAACCAATGCGCGGTCAAACCGTTTCTTCTTTAAAATTTTGGCCATTTTTGATTATCTGCTGTAGCTAAAATTGAAAAGCCAGAGCTCTCATTGTCTGGAAATTGGAAGAACTTTGTCATCTCTACAAGATGTATTCATGTCGCGGGTCGAGTTTTCGTTTTCGCGTACGAGGTCACCGAAAATGGCTTTAAGCTAAAAATTAATTTTTTTAAAAGCATGTTTGGATGCCCATAGCTTAAAAATTACTAGATATTTTGCTCTAATCTTTTATAGTATTAAAGACCTTCACTTCCTTTACAGATTTTTAAAAAAATGAGCGTGATTGGTCAAGTCGTTTTCGAGTAAAGCGCCCTCAAAGTTTGGATTTTTCAAAAATGCACCAAGTTCAAGGTCAAAGGTCACCCGAAGTCCAATCGGGATCTTCAAAAGTTTATAAATACTGTTCTTCAGGGAATTGGCAGACATTTACCTATATTTTCATGGGTTAGCAAAAAAAAATTGCTACCGGAACGTTTAACGCCTTATTTACACTGACGAAAATGGTCGTAAACAACCCGAAATGCTCTAAATTGCCATATAATTGGCTTTAGGGCATATTTTGAATCTCTCTCACACGCAATAGAAAAGTTTATAAATACTGTTCTTCAGGGAATTGGCAGACATTCACCTATATTTTCATGGGTTAGAAAAAAAAAATTGCTACCGGAACGTTTAACGCCTTATTTACACTGACGAAAATGGTCGTAAACACACTGAAACGTGTTAAATAGCCATATTACGTGCTTGAGGGCATATTTTGAATCCTTCTCACACGCAATACAAAAGTTTATAAATACTGTTCTTCAGGGAATTGGCAGACATTCCCCTATATTTTCAGGGGTTAGCAAAAAAAAATTGCTACCGGAACGTTTAACGGCTTATTTACAGTGACAAAAATGGTCGTAAACACACTGTAACGTGTTAAATCGACATATTACGGGCTTTAGGGCATAGTTTGAATCTCTCTCACACGCAATACAAAATGTTATAAATACTGTTCTTCAGGGAATTGGCAGACATTCACCTATATTTTCATGGGTTAGAAAAAAAAAATTGCTACCGGAACGTTTAACGCCTTATTTACACTGACGAAAATGGTCGTAAACACACTGAAACGTGTTAAATAGCCATATTACGTGCTTGAGGGCATATTTTGAATCCTTCTCACACGCAATACAAAAGTTTATAAATACTGTTCTTCAGGGAATTGGCAGACATTCCCCTATATTTTCAGGGGTTAGCAAAAAAAAATTGCTACCGGAACGTTTAACGGCTTATTTACAGTAACAAAAATGGTCGTAAACACACTGTAACGTGTTAAATCGACATATTACGGGCTTTAGGGCATAGTTTGAATCTCTCTCACACGCAATACAAAATTTTATAAATACTGTTCTTCAGGGAATTGGCAGACATTCACCTATATTTTCATGGATTAGCAAAAAAAAATTGCTACCGGAACGTTTAACGGCTTATTTACACTGACGAAAATGGTCGTAAACACACTGAAACGTGTTAAATAGCCATATTACGTGCTTTAGGGCATATTTTGAATCCTTCTCACACGCAATACAAAAGTTTATAAATACTGTTCTTCAGGGAATTGGCAGACATTCACCTATATTTTCATGGGTTAGCAAAAAAAAATTGCTACCGGAATGTTTAACGGCTTATTTACACTGACGAAAATGGTCGTAAACACACTGTAACGTGTTAAATCACCATATTACAGGCTTTAGGGCATAGTTAGAATCTCTCTCACACGCAATACAAAATGTTATAAATACTGTTCTTCAGGGAATTGGCAGACATTCACCTATATTTTCATGGGTTAGCAAAAAAAAATTGCTACCGGAACGTTTAACGGCTTATTTACACTGACGAAAATGGTCGTAAACACACTGAAACGTGTTAAATCGCCATATTACGTGCTTTGGGGCATATTTTGAATCCTTCTCACACGCAATACAAAAGTTTATAAATACTGTTCTTCAGGGAATTGGCAGACATTCACCTATATTTTCATGGGTTAGCAAAAAAAAATTGCTACCGGAACGTTTAACGCTTATTTACACTGACGAAAATGGTCGTGGCAATTTAACACGTTTCAGTGTGTTTACGACCATTTTCGTCAGTGTAAATAAGCCGTTTAACGTTCCGGTAGCAATTTTTTTTTGGTAACCCATGAAAATATAGGTGAATGTCTGCCAATTCCCTGAAGAACAGTATTTATAACGTTTTGTATTGCGCGTGAGAGAGATTCAAACTATGCCCTAAAGCCTGTAATATGGTGATTTAACACGTTACAGTGTGTTTACGACCATTTTCGTCAGTGTAAATAAGCAGTTAAACGTTCCGGTAGCAATTTTTTTTTGCTAACCCATGAAAATATAGGTGAATGTCTGCCAATTCCCTGAAGAACAGTATTTATAAACTTTTGTATTGCGTGTGAGAAGGATTCAAAATATGCCCTAAAGCACGTAATATGGCTATTTAACACGTTTCAGTGTGTTTACGACCATTTTCGTCAGTGTAAATAAGGCGTTAAACATTCCGGTAGCAATTTTTTTTTTCTAACCCATGAAAATATAGGTGAATGTCTGCCAATTCCCTGAAGAACAGTATTTATAAACTTTTGTATTGCGTGTGAGAGAGATTCAAACTATGCCCTAAAGCCCGTAATATGGTGATTTAACACGTTACAGTGTGTTTACGACCATTTTCGTCAGTGTAAATAAGCCGTTAAACGTTCCGGTAGCAATTTTTTTTTGCTAACCCATGAAAATATAGGTGAATGTCTGCCAATTCCCTGAAGAACAGTATTTATAACATTTTGTATTGCGTGTGAGAGAGATTCAAACTATGCCCTAAGCCCGTAATATGGCGATTTCACACGTTACAGTGTGTTTACGACCATTTTCGTCACTGGAAATAAGCCGTTAAACGTTCCGGTAGCAATTTTTTTTTGCTAACCCATGAAAATATAGGGGAATGTCTGCCAATTCCCTGAAGAACAGTATTTATAAACTTTTGTATTGCGTGTGAGAAAGATTCAAAATATGCCCTCAAGCACGTAATATGGCTATTTAACACGTTTCAGTGTGTTTATGACCATTTTCGTCAGTGTAAATAAGGCGTTAAACGTTCCGGTAGCAAATTTTTTTTTCTAACCCATGAAAATATAGGTGAATGTCTGCCAATTCCCTGAAGAACAGTATTTATAAACTTTTCTATTGCGTGTGAGAGAGATTCAAAATATGCCCTAAAGCCAATTATATGGCAAATTAGAGCATTTCGGGTTGTTTACGACCATTTTCGTCAGTGTTAATAAGGCGTTAAACGTTCCGGTAGCAATTTTTTTTTGCTAACCCATGAAAATATAGGTAAATGTCTGCCAATTCCCTGAAGAACAGTATTTATAAACTTTTACATTGCGTGTGAGAGAGATTCGAAATATGCCCTAAAGCCAATTATATGGCAATTTTGAGCATTTTGGTTTGTTTACGACCATTTTCGTTAGCGTAATTAAGCCATTAAACGTTCCGGTAGCAAAATTTCTTTGGTAACCCCTGAAAATATAGGTAAATATCTGTAAGTACACAAAAATTGGTGAAGATCCCGATTGGACTTCGGGTGACCTTTGACCTTGAACTTTTGTGCATTTTTGAAAAATCCAAACTTTGAAGGCGCTTTACTCGAAAACGACTTGACCAATCACGCTCATTTTTTTTTCAATCTGTAAAGGAAGTGAAGGTCTTTAATACTATAAAAGATTAGAGCAAAATATCTAGTAATTTTTAAGCTATGGGCATTCAAACATGCTTTTAAAAAATTTAATTTTTTGCTTAAAGCCATTTTCGGTGACCTCGTACGCGAAAACGAAAACTCGACCCGCGACATAATGAATACATCTTGTAGAGATGACAAAGTTCTTCCAATTTCCAGACAATGAGAGCTCTGGCTTTTCAATTTTAGCTAAGGCAGATAATCAAAAATGGCCAAAATTTTAAAGAAGAAATGGTTTGACCGCGCATTGGTTGCTAGGCACGGCCGTAACTTAGCAACCGAATGACTTCGGGGCAAAAAATTTCGGGGTTTTCCGTCAGACACTTGGGGGAACAATTGGTGCGAATTTTAGCAAAATCGAAGGGGGTCGGGTGACACCCACCGGTTGATTTGACGTGGATTGACCCGTATACTTTTCGAGCATGGTGAAGTTATAACTATTAGTTTGTACCGTCGTGCAGGTTTTGGTTACTAAAGTTAAGTTTGACCAATTGGCGCGACGAAGGAAGGACTCGGTGAGACCTGCTCAATTGGATTTATGATCTCATCCTTTATTACAGCCTTGCTCTTGGTTGATCATAGTTATAATTCAATCTGTGTAAACAAACAAACAAATTGAACCGACAATAAGTAAATAAATCTCACTTTTAACACGTTACTTTGTGTGCATTGTGTGTTTCATTTCTTAATGATCTTACTCCTATTGATATCATACTTAGCTTTAAATGCACTGTGTAATTGTGCCACTATCAATACCTGACCAATGTATATCTATTTATACTTAATTCAATCATCATGTTTCTTGTCCCATCATTATCATTGAGCTTATTCAACCTTCAGTGTCAATCTACTTTTATAAATGCAACAGTCCGTTTCTCAGACTTCAAACTTAATCATCTTATTACCACGATTATCTTCATAAAACAACCATACATATCTTTATAACATCAACACTATTTAAATGAGACTAACTCAGTTATACAAATATCTCTCTGTCTATTAGAATGGACTGACCTCTTTAATTTACACACAATGCACAATTATTCTTCTCACAAATCTACTGTCTGACTACTTGACTTGAGTTGGAATTGGCTTATACTAAATAAACATGCATAATTCATAACTACCAATTAATGCAATGTACCAACTTAATTAATCCTCCTTTAAAAGATTACACATCTATAAATAATCTTGTTTCTTATTAATCTTTCACATACGGGAATCTTGATACCCGCCATCATTCACATACGGGAATCTTGACACACGCTATCATTCACATATTGAATAGCTGTGTTATAAGTATGCTCGCCATTGAGTTTGTACAGCGACTCATGACTAATGAAAACCAGACTTCATTTCATACATTGAATTTCTACTTATTAAAGTCATATAAATAATCCTACTTACTGCTGTGGCAGGAACTACACTAAATGACATCTTCATGACGATCCTCTTGACAGTCAACTAGGCTCAAATTTAACAAAAGAACATTATACTTTTAACTCTGTGCCGAGATGTACCGAGACTATCGGCATCCATAATTCGTCTGATCTAAAGTTAGCGTCTACTTTTACTTTTTTACAATTTCCAACTAATAAATACGTAACAACTACGGTGCCTTCCAATAGTCAAACAGAATTAAAACTTCACACTTTCGCTCAGCGAAACATCCTCCGGCCCCATCAGATGAGGAAAGCTCCTCATCAGATAATACAGTATCTATTGTCAATAGAAATAACTTTTCCTTTTTCAAATTGTCATTTCAATCATCTCCCTAAGTATCAATTTCACTTTTACCTAGACATCATATCCTTCGGCAGGATAAATTATTGCCAGTTTTATGACTGGTCTACGATACTCTGCTAAAACCATTTTAATTTTAACATTTCTAATCTGTCCATCTTTACCAGGGTACACTACCTTAACCACATACCTTAACTACATAACCCTAGCAATGGTTCACTTTCCTCTTACTGGGTTAGCATTTACAGTCCTCACAATGAAATCTACGTGAATGTTTCTACGCCTTATTATACGGTTCTCCCTCTGGAGAAAACTAAGTACTGCGAGTGCCTGTATATGTGTTCAAATTTGTTTAAATTCTCAAAGTAAAAATCCCCAAAAAGACTATGCCAGAAGACCTGGTTAGCTTAACCTTAGCTTAGCTGAAGACCACAGGGACTTACTGGATTAAATCAGCACAGACAATTCTGCACACTAAGCGGGAAAAAAAGAAGAATTCAAAGTTCTCCTGGAGTTGAATTCATTACTACCAAACTAGGAAGTTCTCTCTTTGTGGTACACTTTGCGATGCTTACGATTAATTTCTAACCTGGATCATTGTTTTTCCAACCTGTTCCTATCCCTACCAATGTTTCTGCGCACCCATTCTGGTGGGGTGCTCCTGGTGTGATGAATTTCCACTGTACTGGTACTTCTTTCGTCGAACAGTCAGTTAATTCATATTTCTCACTCATCTTTGTCACCAATCCATTTGCGACTAGCTCTCTCCTCTGTTTGTCATACGCTTCTGCATGTGTCTGATTCTTTGACAGTTTTTTCTCAGTGGCTTGCATAACCTGTTCTGCCTGGAACCTGTTGTCTGGCAGTTCTTTCGGGTCTTTGCTCCAGGGGTCCCCTACCTCCCACTGCTTGCCGACTTTCCTTGCAGAAGACCTGATCAATCTTTCCCCAGCTGCTTCCTGTACTAATATTTCTTCACACTGATCACCTTTGGAATTCACTTCTTCAGTCTCTATAGCCCGGATTTCAGACAGATCCACTGTACTCGTTAGCTGCTCGTGCAAAATTGCTGTACTACTTATGCTGTCTGTTGGTGCTGTTCCAAACACAACCCACCCAACTTGGGTATTCCTTGCGCACAAGCTTTCTACTTGACGAACCTCACCGATGTGCATTTGTGCACAGTCTACACCAACTAGCAAATCGATTTCACCCTTCCCTCGCTGTAGATCTCCTTCGTTAAGTTTGAACAGTCCTGTCAGTCTTGTTGTATCAATCGGGGCTATCGAATCACATATGCAGGGGATACCTACAGCATTCACATACATTGTAGCCAGCGATCGGTCCTCTACTCTCCGAATTGGTACTCTGTACCTCATGGTGTTTAGCACTGTTTCTCCTCCACCAACTTTTGTAACAGTTATCGTTGTTGCCGTACCTTCCAGCTGCATCTCTTCGGCAAACTCATTTCGAATAAGGCTAATCTGTGCTCCTGAGTCTAATAGAAGATTACCTTTCTTGACTTTTCTTTCAGCTACCACCTCTACTGTCAGTATTGGTAAAACTGCTTCTTTGCTGCCAGCTACTGCCACACCCACTGATACTTTTCTGCCGTCACTGCTCTCTTCTCTGCTCTCAACATCTGTATGCAGCAAGGGGTGATGGAAATAGTTGCATCCTTGTTCTGGACACTGCTTTCTTCTCCTGCAGGTAGACATCTGATGGCCTCTCCCTGCCTTCTTTAAACAACTGAAACAAGCATGGTTTTCCTTTAAAAACCTTAATCGGTCTGCTGCTGTCTTAGATGTGAGCTTCTTGCACTGGTCCACCCAGTGATCCTCTGATGGACAGATCCAGCAGCGTGGACTTGGTTCATATTGCTTCTGCTGATATTGCTGCTGGTTCTGATACTGCTTCGGCTCATACTGTGTCTCCTGATATGTCTCTTCTTTAGGCTGCGAGATGTGATTGATTGATGCCTGTCGTGTGTCATTCCGGAGTGGCGCTGCAGACTGGATTCGGGCCTTCATCTCTTCACTCAGCCATTGTAGCAGCATCTGTAGTGATACAGGGGCTTGCTCCTTCCCTTGGTACCTAAACCATACCTTCCTGTCGTCTACACTCAACTTTCTTTCGATGAGAGCCAACACGTTGCTATTGTCCATATCATTTCCGCATCCAACCTCCTTCAACGTGTTATAACTCCTCCTCACCAGATTAACCAGCTCGCAAAACCGGTTATCCTCATTCTCCTTCAATGCACGAAACTTGTTGATGTCGTTGATGATCGCGTCGGCCACAAACCGGGGGTCACCATACACACTCTCTAGCTGTTCCCATGCTGCGTCGTAATCTGACCCTATCCCTCTTATAAGTTCCAGCGGGCGTCCTTGTAAGCAGCTTCGCAATATTGTAATGGCATCTCTCTTTGTGTACCTGCAGTCAATCAAATGCTTGAAGTCAGACCGGAATACACAATAGTCCCTCACGTCTCCCACAAACCGGGGCAGCTTCGGCTTTTCCATCTTAAAACAGCTCTGACTTGGTGTAGCCGCTGCTAGCGGTGGTGGTGAACTGCTTCTCGAATGACTCGGTGACTGTTGACTGGTTTGAGTGCAATGATCGTGGAACGCCATTTTCAACTTCGAAAATTCACACTGGCAGTCACTCATCCACTTCTCCTCCTCATCGAAGACATCATCATCAACAGTCATTGCATACTCTTCATGTGCTTTCTGCAACTCTTCATAGGCCTGGTGTACTCTATCATACTCGCCTTGGACCTCTGACTTTTCACGGTTAGCATCCAACAGCATCTGAAGGCCGTTGGCGAACCTGGTGACTCTTGCTTTGGCTCCTCTTCGCTTCAGCTTGAGGGACTTCTTCACTTCATCTGCCATTCTTGAAGGCTGTTAACAACGGCTGGTTCCGTAGCAATTGAATAATATGGCGCGACGAAGGAAGGACTCGGTGAGACCTGCTCAATTGGATTTATGATCTCATCCTTTATTACAGCCTTGCTCTTGGTTGATCATAGTTATAATTCAATCTGTGTAAACAAACAAACAAATTGAACCGACAATAAGTAAATAAATCTCACTTTTAACACGTTACTTTGTGTGCATTGTGTGTTTCATTTCTTAATGATCTTACTCCTATTGATATCATACTTAGCTTTAAATGCACTGTGTAATTGTGCCACTATCAATACCTGACCAATGTATATCTATTTATACTTAATTCAATCATCATGTTTCTTGTCCCATCATTATCATTGAGCTTATTCAACCTTCAGTGTCAATCTACTTTTATAAATGCAACAGTCCGTTTCTCAGACTTCAAACTTAATCATCTTATTACCACGATTATCTTCATAAAACAACCATACATATCTTTATAACATCAACACTATTTAAATGAGACTAACTCAGTTATACAAATATCTCTCTGTCTATTAGAATGGACTGACCTCTTTAATTTACACACAATGCACAATTATTCTTCTCACAAATCTACTGTCTGACTACTTGACTTGAGTTGGAATTGGCTTATACTAATTAAACATGCATAATTCATAACTACCAATTAATGCAATGTACCAACTTAATTAATCCTCCTTTAAAAGATTACACATCTATAAATAATCTTGTTTCTTATTAATCTTTCACATACGGGAATCTTGATACCCGCCATCATTCACATACGGGAATCTTGACACACGCTATCATTCACATATTGAATACCTGTGTTATAAGTATGCTCGCCATTGAGTTTGTACAGCGACTCATGACTAATGAAAACCAGACCTCATTTCATACATTGAATTTCTACTTATTAAAGTCATATAAATAATCCTACTTACTGCTGTGGCAGGAACTACACTAAATGACATCTTCATGACGATCCTCTTGACAGTCAACTAGGCTCAAATTTAACAAAAGAACATTATACTTTTAACTCTGTGCCGAGATGTACCGAGACTATCGGCATCCATAATTCGTCTGATCTAAAGTTAGCGTCTACTTTTACTTTTTTACAATTTCCAACTAATAAATACGTAACAACTACGGTGCCTTCCAATAGTCGAACAGAATTAAAACTTCACACTTTCGCTCAGCGAAACACCAATATTCAACGTTACCTTTAATTGATGGTTTTGAAAGCGTCGCGGCACCAGCTTCACGGTCGCAAAAATCGAAATAGCGGGACTTCACAAGCAGCTATGCCATTAGCTACCGGTGACATGAACGTGGAGAGAGTACCGTACTCCTGCGCGCGCCGTATCGGTTACGTCCATATGTATGGTGGCTATAAATCTGAAACGTAATCAATTGATCAAGCGGGTGGCTGTTATGATCATGTTTTTTTTAGTTCCACATTTAGAGCCACCATACATCGCTTCAGCTATGGATGTAACCAGTACGGCGCGCGCGAACAGGAGTACGGTACTCTCTCCATGTTCAAGTCACCGGTAACTAACGGCATAGCTAGCTAGCTGCTTGTGAAGTCCCGCTATTTTGATTTTTGCGACCGCAAAGCTGGTGCCGCGACGCTTTCAAAGCCATCGATTAAAGTCGCCAAAAAAGGGCTTAAATGTTGACCAAAATATTACAACAGACCATCGAGGGATAAGGACAAAGTGCAGTGAGTAATACGAACTAATTTAGTTGAGTTTAAAGACAAATAAAGCATTGGAAAAAAATTAAAAAGGGGTACGAAACTGCATTAACGCCGAACATTGTAACGCATGAAATTAGCGTTATATGAGTAGTCACTTGAAGTATATCTGGACTTAAATTATTATTTTATAAAAAAGTAACATTTAGGTGTATTTTCTAATAGTTTTCGTTGTAGCCTAACTTAGTCTTAGATTTGATTTAATTGAGGTAATTGGTATTTAATTGGTAATTGATATTTGAACAAAAAATAAATTCCCTGCCTTCAAATTTCAATAATTGTCATTTAAGCAGTTATAAATTGAAAATAATTCTCAGACATGTCAGAGTGGTATTCTGCAAATGGAAGGGATTACTGATCATAAGCTGCATACAGTGGTATTCTTACCCAATCTACATGCAACGACCGGAAGATCTACAGGACACAACCTATCCTTCCGTACAGATGATGATGATGATGATGATGATGAATGCAGGCATGTTTAATACTAATAATAATAATGTATTTATTGAATAATATTAGACTTAGCCCTCTTTTTTCTCATGTCTTATCATTTGACAGATACGCGCTCCTTATTTCAACAATGGCAAACGGTGCAGGAATGCTTAGCTCCTTGTGGCTCGTCCTCGTTGCAGTTCTCTGGGGAGCAACTAATCCTGTCTTGAAGAGAGAGGGCGCCGGCATCGAACGGATCCAACAGAGCAACGCAGTCCGTCAGTTCTTGTGGGAGCTCAAGCATCTCTTTCTCAACTGGAAGGTAATTGGGTTTGATTAGAGGTAATTTAATTCTAATAGGGGATGCTCCCCCCCCCCCCCCCCCCAGCAAGTCAAGGGGTTAACTGTATGCTGCATTAACAGTGCCCTCCCCCCTGAAATTGCCAGAAACATTATTCTTACAAAACGTAAGGGGGAAATCTGTGTTAAATAAAGGAATACATAAGGTGTGCCCCACCCCCCTACCCCCCCCCCCCAAATATCATCTGCATGATTAATCGCCACTGATTTTGAAAAACTCTATTTTTGTAATATCTGCAAGAATGTTCAGTATTGAAGGAGACAGATTAATCAGGAGAAGAAGAAGAAGAATGCTTTTAAATCTAACAAAAAACACTTACAATTTTTTAATAAAAAGTTTGATTGTCAAGACTCAAGGTGTCTAAATAGTGCCCTATGGTATTAACAGAGCTCTGTTATTTGAATGAGAACTATCCTGAATGAGCTGTTAAAAGTTCTCAAGCATGAGGGAATGATAAATGATAGTTTTCCATGTTAATACACTGTTTGCTGAAATTTGTTGTTGTCTATTTCTTCCCTTGAAAATAGTACCTGGTGGCCTTTCTTGTGAACCAGAGTGGATCTGTTGTCTTCTACTTGACTCTTGCATCAGCTGGTAAGTAAAAAAAACCCAACAAGATTTCGTAATTGGGAAAAAATATCACCTCATATTTGGGAAGGGAAGACCCTAGCCCATATTCATTATACCAGCTTATCTTAAGTCTAATTTTGATGCCATCGGTGATAGGGCTTGGACTGCAACACTAACTGCAACTGCTAACTAGGGTTAAGTTTGTAATAGAAATGTAAAAAAATGCATACCCAGATAACCATAGTTAGTGACTAAGAAAACATGTTGCGTACTTGGCACAATCTTCCAAAATAGACTTATAGTGGGCTTTTATGAATAGTACCCCTATAAAATAATAGTAGCCTACCTGGTGGCCTTTCTTGTGAACCAGAGTGGATCTGTTGTCTTCTACTTGACTCTTGCATCAGCTGGTGAGTAACAAAAATAGTGACTAATCATAAAGGTAGGGAGGAAGTGGTGGGGTGAAAATGGTAATATTCTGACCAAAAGAAATATCATATTTGGGAATATATCACCTCATATTTGGGCAGGGTAAAATTTAAAGGGGTAGTTCAGTTTTGGTAGAGAGGGCGCTGCACATCACAATTTTTTTGTGATGTAATGAAAAACTGAGTGTCGAATTTGAGAGAACAGGCAATTTTAATGGCAGAATAAACTTTATTTGGTCAAAATCGGTCCAGAAACGGCTGAAATATCAATAAATATATCTGATCTTATAATTATTTGGGGCCCAAATAATTAATGAATTTTTCAAAAAATTTTAAAAATGCATACACTTTTTCAAAAATTTTCAAAAGCGTTTTTTAAATAAGGTTTGGTTACTAAAGTTCAGCCTTACCAAAACTGTACTACCCCTTTAAGTCAAAATTTAGCTTAAGTAATTGAGATTTGATTAATTCATCAACTGAAAATCTTACAAAAATGTTGATTTCATAATGTCTTCAAATGTTACATTTAGATTTTACCAATTTTTTATTTGCCCTTAATCTCTCGCAGACCTGTCATTGGTTGTTCCCATCACTAATTCCCTGACGTTCATCTTTACTACTCTAGCAGGGAAAATGCTTGGAGAAAACGTTGGAGGAAAAGGTACTTTATTTCTCGTTGCAAACAATTATTACAAATATGCTTTATCTTTTGCTGTAACACATCACTCATGTATTTACGGGGCCCTGTTGCAGAAAGAGTTGCATTCAATAGTTAAGTTGCTATTAATTGCAAATCAGATCTTGTGATTAAATGTGCAAATCTAATTGGTTAAAATGTGCATATTGTCTGACTTGCAATTAATTGCAACTTTACAATTGATTGTAACTATTTCTGCAACGGGCCCAAGTCTCTCTAAACTTATTGTGTAGCATAGCAGTTGCAAAGAAAGAAATTTACTTTATAGGGATCTTGTAACATTGTCAAAATGAATAAAACGTTAATACTTAAAACTATAGTCAGGGGTGTGAGAGCAACATTGAAAAAAAAAAATCAGAAAAAAAAAATTCGGAAATGAAAAGTGTGCGAAGTCCCTTACCTTAGGCCGGGGTTCAAGGCTCGATGCAGCCGTGTCACTCGGCAGTACGGTGTGCAGCGCATGCCGGCGGTGTGCATGCTAGCGCTGCGGGTAGCACAGGCGCGCGTTCGTTCAGGTGAAATGCCATGTCGCAAGCTAAACCTCGCCGCTGAATGCACACGTGTGCGATTTCCGCATGTGCTAAATACGAAATTAGTACGTTGTACACTGTAGCACTCGATATGTCATCAAAAATATGCTAAACCATTGAGTGCTAATACTCAAAATAATCGGAAATTACAAATAATCGGAAATTAGAAATTAAAAATAAGCGGAAAATGAAGATTGCTGTTTGAGGTAAAAAGTCGGAATTCCGATTTAAAGCAGAGGTCTCAGACCCCTGTCTAGTGTATTTGTATTACTAATAGAAGAATGGGACAGGTTTTTTTAATAGAATTTCTCTTTCGTTATAGGGATATTTTTGTATTAAAATGTTTGAACTTAAAAGATTCTACTGTGTACAAAATTAAGGCAATGAGATTGCAAATAATTGCATTTTTTACTCATTACTCTGCCATATAACATCCTAAATATGAAAATTGGTGTTACGCCAGTGCCTGGTTAGGTTAATAACATCCATGGAATTTTCACTCATCACATATCGGCTCATAGAAATAAACGTTCTATCGACCCTTTTTAAGTTTTTGCTTGTGTTAACATAGCTACCAAATCCCTTTAAAAGTGTTTATACAGGAACATTTTCACTGGAAAATATGCAAACTAATATCAAATTTTGGGCTGTTAATTTTTTTGTAAAGTTGTAAATTGTAAATACTAATTTTACAATATATTTTGTAAAATGATCAAGTCAGTGTAATTGGTCAAAATAAACTTTCCACCCTAACGTTTGTCTGCAGTAATCCCTATTGATATGTACACATCAATAGGGATTACTGCAGTTATATCTTGTATAATTAAAGACAAAAAAATATTCAATGTAAACTACTTATCTACTAAAAAATTGCCAGTGTTATGAATTTTGGGACTAAGATGTAGTTGTCAAAGGCTAAAATGATATGAATGATATGGAGACAGTTCATATCTTGTGTGTTTGCAATATATATTTGATATATGCAATTGATTCATTGCATGTTCACTATTCATTACCCAGAAACGTACCTGGGAATGGCACTGGTTGTGGCAGGAGTGACACTGTGCGTTCTGGACAAGACTTGAGGCCCTACCCGAAGACCTGTGAAGGAGTTTTATAGGGCTGCTCTGGAAAGACAAGGCTCAAGACCTGGACCTGTGACGGGCTGTTGGTTGGGAGTACTATTCATTACCCAGAAACATACTTTGGAATGGTGCTGGTTGTCGCAGGAGTGACACGGTGCATTCTGGACAAGACTTGAGGCCCTACCCGAGGACCTTTGAAGGAGGCTTATAGGGCTGGTCTGGAAAGAAAAGGCTTGAGACCTGGACCTGTGAAGGGCTGTTGGTTGGAACTACCAAAACTAGTGGAAGGTCATGGTCGGAGTCTGGAATGATATGTGTTTTCAGAATCCTCAATTAGTTGCTTAGTCCAAAGCAAATGACTGAGAAAAGACTTGGGCTAGAACTAGAAGCTGTAAGTGTCTCTTGGACTACTGTAGCAAGCAAAAGGTCCAGGGGAGTGTTTCACAAAGATCCTAAGTTGAACTTAACACTAGTTGGACCAAAAAAGTATGGAAAGCCATTTATAGCCCATGGAATAAAATATATTCAAATGTAAAAATTCAATTATTTTAGACTTTCATAAATTTTAGCTCAAGTTCATGAAATCTCCTGGAAAAAAATAAAATATTAATGATTTGAAACAACATAGTATGCCTTTTATAAGGACTTTTACAATTTGTTTTCAACGAAACTAACGGCCTTCCAAACTGTTTAAGTCCAACTTAGAGTTAAGTTCAACTTAGGATCTTTGTGAAACACCCCCCTGGTCTAGAATTGGGATGATCCACAATCCAAATAACCCATTGAGATTTGTAAATTTGTAATTTGTAAAACCAGAGGCCAGAGGGCCTGGGCATGGGAGGGAGGTTTATACAGCTCAGTTTTGTCTCTGCCCTGGAAACAGTTCTAGTGCTTGGATGGGGAACAAGAAATCTAGTCTCACACGATGGAACTTTTTTTAATCACAATGCTAGAGATGGTATATTTTCATATCTTAAATTATTTGATTTCTCATGACCATTTTTTTTCAAATATTTTCAGAATTATTTTTAAAAATAAATATTGAAAAACATAAAAATTGGAATTCATGTTTTGATTTGATGAAGTGTGTCTGTGGATTGATTGAAAGGTTATTGATAACTTTGTTGTCATTTGCAGAAACATTAATATTTGGATGGGCGAGTCATTCAATCATTCATTAACCCATCAAGGACGAGAGCTATTTGAAGGCAAAATTGGTCATTGTTTTCCAGTACAAATTGGCAACTCCTAATTTTGTTCGACCTTTTTTTGACTTTGCCGCAAAGTTGCCAATTTGAATGCCGAAATCTGTTTTTAAAATATCACAATGTGTTGCCAATTTAAGGATTTATTAAAAATAAAGATATTGATGCTCTTTCTCCTTGTATACATCATATAACTTTTTATCTTCTTGCTTAAGTGTAGGACTACCAACCCACAAATATGTGGGACTCCGTCCTTGATGGGTTAAAGGGGAAGGAAATGCTGGAATTTTCGCTTGCTGTTACTGATAAGTGCATAATTCCTGTCACTTCAAGCGCATCTGAGCGTGCACTAACAGAAGCGAGTTATGTAACAACCGACATAGCAGCAGATTCGCCAACAACATTTACATATTATGATGTTTTTATATGGTACAGTTGGAAAACATGTTAGCATCCAGTGCTTAGTCAAAACAATTGATAGTGGTTTCAAAATAGTTCAATTTTTCAATTATTAGTGATACCCAAGAGGAAATACACGACTAGAAGTGACAGGAATTCTGTACTTGACATGTGACATTTCCAGCGTTTCCTTCCCCTTAATAACCACATCAAAAAACTTGCGACTACAGAAAAATATAATAAGTTTTAAACGCTTGTAACACATTCGAAAAAAAAACATGGTACTTGACTAGCTCACTAGCACACAAAAACAAAAGCAAAAGTAAAACCAAATGTGTTCAGTGATTATTACATGTTAATATTTATTATTCATACATTTCAGTGAGATTTACATCTGTGTTCATAGCAAAATTTAAAGTACAGACAGACAGACAGACTATAATCCCAACAAAATAATACCTTTTTTAAAAATTACAGCACAATGTAAAAGTCATTGAAAGCCTGTGTGTAAAATAAAAAAGGTTCACTAATGGAGAGTTGCACGAAGATTCTAAGTTGAACTTTACTCTTAAGTTGGACCGAACAATTATGGAAAGCCATTTGTAGCCTTGGAATAAGACATATCAAAAATCGCAAAAATAAAAGTATTTGAAATTCCAACCAAAATTTATATCATTAAAATACATGCATCTTCAAATCTCCTAGATTATTAAAAATATTACTGATTTCAATAAAAAATGTATGCCTTTTGAACGAACAGTTCCAACAAAGAAACTAACAGCTTTCCATAATATTTAGGTCCAACTTAGAGTTAAGTTCAACTTTGAATGTTTGTGAAACACCCCCCAGAATAGGTTATTCTCTGTTCACCTTTATACAAAGAGTTGAAACGGCCATCTTACTCGACCAAATATATATTTCTATTGTTTCTTTACACTCCTATTTTTGTTTAATACAACACTAAGTATTGTGTTATTGAGAGCCTTCATGTAAACAAAAATGACCTTATGAAAAACACCTGGATGGTTTTAGTATGAAAGTTCATCTGTATTGGTAATTCATAAGATATCCATTTTCAAAACTTTTGATCACAATACAAATATTTACCTCCAAAATTTCCGACTGTCATCTACAGCCTTCGTCAGCATTGTGACCCGACTTGACCTTTGTGATAGCTTATTGCTATTCAATTTCACCAGATTTTAAAACACTGAAGTGGATGCTTGCTTAACATGTATAGGATTTAATCCAATACAGTGGATCATTATTTATGATTTTTGTTTTCTTTGGCAAGTCCGTAAAAACAAAAACAAAATAGTATCATAAACGGTGCATAAAAACACACAAACAACAACAGAAGAATGTACTGTAGTTAATTTATATATTTTCAGTCTGTAAACAAAATCACAAGTCTTTATCATCAACCTTCAAATAATCCTGCTCAAGTACTTATATAAAAACTTCTTATATTTCTAGTATTTTAATGTACAAGCATAAAAGAGTGTTTGTTCATGGTCATATTTTATATACATAACAAATGAATGGTTTATACGCAAAAAAAACAATGATAGAAGCATTTTACCAATATTCAAGATAAATGCCATTAAACCTGCCGGAAACAATAAGAAAATGTATAAAACTTGTCATAACTTCACAAATATGAATGTACCTTGATATGCAATGATTAAGGTACTATGTTTAACATGATGGAAGCATTGTCTGAAAAACAAAAGTGGTCGTAGATTTAATTAAAGACTGGTAAACTGGTTCTACCAGTGTTTGCATATAAACCATTCAAATAACAAAAATCATATAATTTTGTTCTTACTACATTGTCACCAGAAAGAAAGAAGTCATCATACATGTTCATATTGTATATATTCAATTCATGAACCTCAAAAATGATAAAAAAATGGAGTGTATTAGCTACCATGTGAGTGTAAAATATTGCATTCTAGTTATTAAAGATTGATTTTTAAAAAAATAACAAAAATGGCTGATTTTTATGAAACCCTGCTAGTCTACTCGTAGTTTCATAAGTCTGTGGCATATATCAATTTGTAGAAGAGACTCTCTTCTTTCAAGTGGTATATCTCACATATCGGAGCAAAAAAGTGCTCTTTTTGGTTGCCAAACCAACAAAACCAGCTACAGCCCAACACACACAGAGCCGACTCGACCCTGTCAGGCTAGTCAGTTTGAGTAGGCTCCGAGTGGGTTTGGCTTAGGTAACCAAACTGGGGACAAAAATACCAAGTGATTCTTTCCTAGCCCTATCGTATGAAAGACTAAGCATGAAATTAAACTAGAAGGGTTTCATAAATATGGGCCTTAATGTACATAACAGATACAAAGCGCTACAGCAAATTCTATTTTTACATTGCTAGTGATTTTTCATTAGGATATATGGTAAGTTGATAATGGTACAGAGATAAACATATAAATAAATTTGCACGCCAACATAGCAGCAGGGTGTTATTTTTGTTTTTTAAGAATTCTACATGATAAAATTAGATACTTAAAACCCACCGTTTGGAATAAAAGTAGAGTTATTCAATTACATGATTCATAATTGTATTACATACGTATCAAAAAGACATTCATTTTGGGGGTGTATTTTCTATTCACAATCAAAACGGACTGCACAGGGCAAATTTTGTTTCAGAAATTTCAAATCAGTGATTTCCTTTTGCATACTGCCAATTACATCAATCCGAAGTGACATGATAGAACAATGATAAAAAGAAGCTGTTATAATCGATCAGGGCCCATATTCATAAAAACCAGCTAGTTCCATGCTAAGTGTATTTCAAGTTTCTATTGAGCAACAAACCGTTTTCCTAGTTTTCCAACTAGGGTTAGCTGGGTAAGCCTCCGGTACCCACACTAAATTAACCCTAGTAAGCAACTAAAAAGATCATGTATTGAAATCTTAGCCATGTCATCCAAAATAGACTTAGCATGAAACTAAGCTAGCAAAATTGTTTATGAACATGTGACCATCAAAACTTGTGCAACTTTAAAGTGTTGAGATACTTGTTACAAATGTTTTCTTTTAAAGGTAATATCAGGCATTGGACAAATGCAAACTACACAGTAATTTTTCACCAAGATATACAGACATAGTCTTAAAAGTTCATTGTTAGACAAGTAATATAAAAACAATTTCCACTGAAAGAATTGATTAATACTGCAAAAGCAAGGCTAGCTTTACATGAACAGAAGATATTAAACAAATATGACCGGCTAAAGCAAAACCCGGCACTTGTCGGTAATTCATGTTTTGTAGAAATGGGCATTTTAAGTTCACACAATGTGTGTAAAAGACCTATGATTGTAAAAATTGAAACAAGCATATCTTCGCCAATTATTGACCAATTTGTTAGAACAAAGGATCAAATGGAATTTTGAATTTTACCGACAAGTGCCGAGTTTTGCTAGTATAGCCGGTCACAAATATGAGGTACTAGACAAGAGCTAAAAGCGAGAAGCATATACCTTTTGAAAGCTCTGGGTACATTTTTAACTCCAAATTTTCAACCATTTTCAGTAAATCCATGTTTTCAAATCATGGGAAAATGTCATTACACACTGCATCACAACTACAGATCAGAAGTTATGATCGATTTTGAAGTTTTTTTTTGTGACCAATTTCCGGAGAAATGTCGCCCGCCCATAACTTTGCTGGAAAATTATCTATAGTGTCTATTAAAAATAATAATCTTCGTCAAATGTTCAAGTAAAATTGATACTAAGAAGAAATCAAACTAATTAAAGTTTTGGATATTTCTTTTTTTGCAGATACATATTTGCACATACATAACTTTGTCAAAATGATTTCATAAATTTGATTCTAAAGACTGTAGTACTACTAAACTAGAGGCAGATAATTACATAATTTTGTCAAACATGATTTTAAATTGATTCCAATTATTGTGTACTACTAAGCAATTCATTATTTTCTAATTAAATCTGAAATGGTCTGATACGATGTAGTACAGTGTTCTAATATATTAAAAAGCAGAATGGAATGTACAAAATATAGGACTGTTAAAAATTCATTATTATATTTAATTTACAATATAATAAACTGTTTTGTCAGACTACAAAAATAGCATTACATTCTACATACAAGTAATGTACTTTTTAAATTAGGTATAAATACATTCTGCAGTACTGTGCTTTGCTGTACATCTCGCCTATCGGTAGATAAAAGGACAAAAGCAAATTTTGAACATCATATCGGTAAAAAAGGTTTATTACTATAGGATAAATTTATAATTGTAAGATGCTATCCTTAATCAAGATACCTTTTTACATCTTGCTTGCCATAAAAAAATATCTTATTCTATGTGTCATGATTAATATTAAAATTATACAAAAGTGATTCCTTCATTATGATTTGACTGCTTAAAAACATGTAAACTACATTATATAAAACTAAGCTTCGCAGGTACATCATGCACTGCTTTACACCTTGCAACTAACAAAATAAAATGGATAAAAATATATTTCTAGTAGAATACCACTATTAACAGTGCATTTCTGTACAGTATGTATTATCAGGTGCTATGCTTTAACAAATTTATCCTTTTTTTTCTCTCCCATTTTTGGCAAGTTTGAAGTGGTACAACTTTCTACTCACACACACACACACACATGTGCCGATATCATTTGATGGAGTTTTCAAATGAGAACATAAAACCTGGTGAATTATGTGTCATCTCTATATAAAGTCTGACCTGTGTAAAAATCTATTTTTAGAATTTTCAAATTTGAACTTCATTTTCCGAAAGAGCATCACAAATAATGTCCAAATACCGAAAATCAATTGAATATGTTAAGTATTGGCTGAGATATGCCCATCCGAATGAATTTTACTTCAATGGGCAATCAGTGTTATAGTGCTCTGGTTCATAAAGTTATGAACCAGAGCACTATAACACTGATTGCCAATTAACAAATTCATTCGATGGGCATATCTTAGCCAATACTTAACATATTCAATTGATTTTCGGTATTTGGACATTATTTTGTATGCTCTTTCGGAAAATGAAGTTCACATTTGAAAATTCTAAAAATAAATGTTTATGACGTCATAGCTTCTGTACTGATAGTGACCACCTAAGGGAAACAGGTGTAAAGTCAAACCTGTGTATGGTGACCACCTAAAAAGGGAAACGAGACAAGTGGCCACATTCGACAGGTGACCTCTATAACATGATTTTTCTCTGCAGGGAATCACTTTTGGTGGCCACTATAGGCAGGTTGACTGCTACAGACAGGTAACAATATATATCAATGTACCTACGTGCCCTATTCAGAGACGCATTATTACCATTGTTCATCAGGTACAGTTAATAAGCCCGCACAATTATTTTGCGCACCATCTCAACTCCCAGGGGCGCATACTAGCCCAAGCTGCTCTTAATTTCAATGCCATATCAGGCAAGCATAATTTGTTTACATTAATGCAATTTGAATGGCCCATAACTCATTTTTGGTGAGCCCAGGCCAATGGGTCAGTGCTAACTACAATCGCTGTGTATGATATATCAAGACTTGCAGTATATATTTATGTGAGAACCAAGTATCTATAGTATGCGTTGGCAAAACAATGTGGGTAACGAAACAAAAATAGAACTTTTAATCCTTTATTTATATGTACAACTCTGGAAGCCCAATACAACCAAGTCCATTGGACCAACACAAAACCCACATAATTTGTAAAAATGTATTTATAGTCACCTATGCACACTAATAAAAACTTATTCTAAAAAAAGAGTAATTTACTTGCGGTATAAAAATGTCTTGAAATGGTGAGAATGAGAAACGCTGTGCATTTTCGTCATTTGGTTTGTGTTGTATACATGTATATCAATATTCCACATGATTTAATAACTATGCATGTACACACTCAATAATAAATGTGAAAGCACAATGTGTATACCGACAAAGCATTCATACATACACACACACACACACACATGCAAACACACACACAAACACACTTATACCTTTCAAACTTGCACCTTCTTATAAATGTATATATACACACATAATTTGGCCTGGTACATAAAGTGGCCCCAATAATGAAGAAAAATAATATTATAAAAGAATCATCCGAGTTGCTCTATTAAACAAGAGTACATAACTTATCTTTGACCGATTAATACATGATTGTATACATATATTTGGCATACAAAAACCAGCTGTACTGAAAGGGAAAAAGTATAAAAACAGTATAATAATGCTTACATATTAAAAACAAAATAGTGTTCTTGCTATACATTTTACAATTGTACATGTACATAATTATTATACAAAGTTAGAAACTCTTTCTCCTTCCATTACATGCGGTGCCCACGAAGAGTAGACAAGGGGCTCACAGCCACAGGAAAGCTTGACACAAGGGGGGTAGTACCTCAACCCCCCCCCCCCCCCCATTCCTCCCCGTTCCCCCACCATGGGTGATGGCGGGCCAAAAGAGGGTGTGATGGGGGTGGGGAAAACTGCCACCACCTTAGCAGAGGAATGGGGTAGATTGAAGGTGAGCTGGTTAAAGGGGATTTGATCGTTCCATTGTGCTCTGTGGACATGGTGGAGGGTCCTCGAAGACAGGGGGAGGGGGAGTTCACACCAAAGTAACAATGCTTCTTGGCGGGGAAAATAGGGTACATATTGAAGGTGAGATAGGCGTTGGGGATTTTATCGTTCTTCTTCCTTATAGTGATGGATGTTGTGTCTTTGAAAAAAAGGGGGGGGGGGTTCCGTGGACAAGAAGTTGGGTCGTCAAAGAGGGAGGTACACATACAAAGTAAACATTCTTGTGTCCTTCGCAGGAAGAATATGGCAAAAATAGAAGGTGCCATGGGCGTTGGAGATTAGAGCGTTCTTCTTCCTTGAGCTAGAAGTGGGGTTCTGTGGACACGATATTGGGTCCTCAAAGAGGGGGGGGTACACATACAAAGTAAACATTCTTGTGTCCTTCGCAGGAAGAATATGGCAAAAATAGAAGGCGCCATGGGCGTTGGAGATTAGAGAGTTCTTCTTCCTTAAACTAGAAGTGGGGTCTGTGGACACGATATTGGGTCTTCAAAGAGGGAGGTACACATTTGTGTGTCCTTCGCAGGAAGATATGGCAAAAATGGAAGGCGCCACCATGGGCGACGGGGCTTCAATCATTCCACTTCCCAGTAGTTGGGCTCTGTCGACACGAAGTAGTCGTCGAGATAGAAGTGTAGGAACTCAAAGGTCGGTCTCTGCTGGGGGTCCTTGTGCCAGCACTTGAGCATGATGTCGTAGAGCGAGTCCGGGCAGTTGTGCATCTTGGGCATGCGGTAGCCCTGTTCTACTCGGTCCAGCACGTCCGTCCATGGGCTCAAACCTGCCAACATTTGAAAATGAAAAATCTTACTCTCATGTGAGCGAAGCGCGCATCGCGAGCGCGAAGCACGAAGTCCTTTGCGGCCGGGGTCCAGCTCTAGGGTTCTAGATGCTCTCTTGTGCTATCTTAGCCTTATTTTTAAACATATATGACCACACTGAATGAGCAATACTTCAATGATAAAGATCATGAATATTTTGGCTTAATGAGCTATATGTATGTGTGTATATGCACACTTACTTACACCAAAGTAAAAATCCTCCTTGGTGGGAAAAAAGGGCAAAAATTTAGGGTGATTTTATCAATCTGCTTCCTTGTACTAGAAGTAGGGGATCCGTGGGCACGATATTGGGTCGTCAAAGAGGGAGGTACACATTCAAAGTAAACATTCTTGTGTCCTTCGCAGGAAGAATATGGCAAAAATAGAAGGCGCCATGGGCGTTGGAGATTAGAGCGTTCTTCTTCCTTAAACTAGAAGTGGGCTTCTGTGGACACGATATTGGGTCGTCAAAGAGGGGGGTACACATTAAAAGTAAACATTCTTGTGTACTTCGCAGGAAGATATGGCAAAAATGGAAGGCGCCACCATAGGCGCCGAGGCTTCGATTATTCCGCTTCCTTGTAGTTGGGCTCCGTCGACACGAAGTAGTCGTCGAGACAGAAGTGTAGGAACTCAAAGGTCGGTCTCTGCTGGGGGTCCTTGTGCCAGCACTTGAGCATGATGTCGTAGAGCGAGTCCGGGCAGTAGTGCATCTTGGGCATGCGGTAGCCCAGGTCCACTTGGTCCAGCACTTCTCTGTTCGTCATACCTATGGAAAAGGAAAAGGATTTAACCCATTATAAATATTCAGAAATGAATAATAGTCATTATATACTAGTCATAATTTGTTTAAAAATTCCCTAATCAATATAATATAATACATATAATAATAAATATCAACCAGAGCAGGTCCAAAGAGTTATGCATCTTGGGCATGCGGTAGCCCAGGTCCACTTGGTCCAGGACTTCTCTGTTCGTCATTCCTGGCGGAAAAGAAGGGAGAAATCAATTTATAACCGTTTTATTTTAATATAGTTTATAAATAATAGGTCTATTTGAGCACGATGTTGTAGAGGGAGTCCGGGCAGTTATGCATCCTGGGCATGCGGTAGCCCAGGTTCACTTGGTCCAGCACTTCTCTGTTTGTCATTCCTGAGAAGAGAAGAAAAGGATAAATCAAACTATAACTGTTTTTTGTTTTAAATAGTTTTTATAAATAATCAGTCTATTTGAGCATGATGTTGTAGAGGGAGTCCGGGCAGTTATGCATCCTGGGCATGCGGTAGCCCAGGTTCACCTGGTCCAGCACTTCTCTGTTTGTCATTCCTGAGAAGAGAAGAAAAGGATAAATCAAACTATAACTGTTTTTTGTTTTAAATAGTTTTTTATAAATAATCAGTCTATTTGAGCACGATGTTGTAGAGCGAGTCCGGGCAGTTATGCATCCTGGGCATGCGGTAGCCCAGGTTCACTTGGTCCAGCACTTCTCTGTTTGTCATTCCTGAGAAGAGAAGAAAAGGATAAATCAAACTATAACTGTTTTTTGTTTTAAATAGTTTTTATAAATAATCAGTCTATTTGAGCATGATGTTGTAGAGGGAGTCCGGGCAGTTATGCATCCTGGGCATGCGATAGTTCAAGGGGGTGTTTCACAAAGATGTTAAGTTGAACTTAATTCTAAGTTGGACATAACAATTATGGGAGGTATTTGAGATTTTCAACAAAACATATGGGCAACTCCAGCATCACGGACATTACAAACAGACATTATTTTCATGACTTTCCAATGCCACTACTAATTCATACCTTTACCTCATGTCTAACTTTTATTTTGATTACATAAGCAATAGCCTGGTTAAGTATGCAAAAAAAGTTTCAGAACATTTATCCAATTCGTTACTGAGTAATTCTGCAAAATGTGCGCCGTCACGGACATTACATTTTTTGGACATGACTTTTTGCATCCATATACATGTTTGCAAAAGTCTGTGAGTTCTGAGACCTCACAAAGGTGATTTAGGTATTCAATTATAGACAAGGCAATGATGAATTGAATCCAAGTTGGATTTTGCGAAACGAGCCAGGTATATGTGATCTAGACAACAAAACGTTGCGTCACGGACATTACATTTTCAGCACCACGGACATTACAGTTTGTCCGGAGGATTTGATTAATTGAAAAATATACTTTAGAGCACTCAAAAGACTGAAATTTTAATCTGAAAAGGTACTTTTGATTATCAGTCATCAAATTTGGTGCCTTAAATAATAAAAATACCAGAAAATTGGGAAAATATAAGGATTTTCCTGAAATTTGCACAGGGTAGTCCCATGTGTGGAGTTTCATGTATGGTTGCTGTTTCTCTTATAAGGAGACACCCGAGAATAAAAAAAATCATGTGAACTGAAAGATATAATCATAGGATCATGTTGTATGAACAAATAATCCAGAAAAAATCAATAGGATTTGAAATAGAGCCAATTGTTTTTTTGAGTTCATGTCCACTTTTTTGTGGAATTGCCCATATATACATTTTTTCAGGGCTCCTTGATAATAACAAATATAAATGATTTTATCAAACTTTATGCCTTTTCAAAAGAACTCTCCATAATTGTTAGGTCCAACTTAGAGTAAAGTTTTACTTAGAATCTTTGTGAAACACCCCCTGGTCCAAAAGGTACTTCTCTGTATTTCATTCTTAGATGAGCAGATTAGCCCAATATCAAACAATTCAAAGTTCATTGAATTTGATTTCACAAATAACAGCTTAAACTTTAGAATATTCTGCATACTTGCATCAAAATTATTTCTTAAACAATACCAAGTAAATGGTGATTTCTACGTTATTTTGTCTTCATAAATTTATATTTCCATTACTCTATGTGAAATTCTAACATACCTGGGTTGGTGATGTGACCGTATGTCACAATTTCTGCTAGAAGGATGGCGAAAGACCACACGTGATATCTCCATGCTAGCGCATTTTTAAAGAATAAGGGCCCATGAGTTTATTTCTGATACTATTCTGTTTTAAAAGTGATTTTGAGGGTCTTTTGACATAAATATATAGAATACGGGCCCAGGGCTTTCATTTCTTATATATGATTTTATGTAAAAATTGATTTCTATGCCCTTTTGCCTTCACAAAAATCTATTTCCATTACTCTACGTGAAAGTCTAACGTACCTGGATAGGGGATGCGACCGTATGTCACGATTTCTGCTAGAAGGATGCCGAAAGACCACACGTCTGACTTGATGGTGAATCTTCCGTGGAGGGCAGCTTCTGGTGCCGTCCACTTGATCGGGAACTTGGCACCTGAAATAATAATGATAATGATGATGATAATGATTATAATAACAATAATAATAATAATAGTAAAAATAATAATAATAATAATTTTATGCAGACCTTGAAATCTAGGACACATGATACATGTGTAGCCATAGAATAGCAATTTGTTTTTGCTTGGTTTATGGTAATACCAACCTTTAAAATCTGGTCGTGAGAAAGAGGACAATTATAATAATAATAGCATTAAAACAAAATATCTGCTTACCAACTCGTGCCATATATTCATCCTCCTCGATGAGCCGCGCAAGACCAAAGTCGGCAACCTTTACGATGTTGCCGTCGCCTACGAGTACGTTTCTCGCCGCCAGGTCACGGTGTACAAAGTTCATGGTTTCAAGGTAGGCCATACCACTGGCAATCTGCAGACAAACAGAAAATAAAATTAAATAATTAAATAAAATGAATTAAAGATACACATAAATCATAAAACAAATGCAAAATGTTATCTGACTTGGTCAAATACAGGTCATTGCTGGCAGAGGCGCCGATTCAATCCGAAAACACAATGCATTGGGGGGGCGAGCATTGTTTGTGAACAATGCTCTGCCCCCCCAATTCATTGTGTTTTCGGATGGAATCGGCGCGCCTGATTGATTGGCTGAACTCAGTAATGTCATATCACAACCCTCAGAGCGGCGATTGATGATATGACATCATTTTCATGAATATCTCAGACGGAATTTTCTTAGGATGCTAGTGATTCCTGTGGCCTGTTTGGACTGACAACAGACAATGACAGTATAAGACAATTTTACTTTTTATTGCTTTATTTTTAAAGGGATCTAGTAACTTTGTTGACATGTGCAAAAAGTGATGAATGGTTGATACAATGTATATTGTTGTAATCTCATATGTCCACAGGGTAAGTGATAGTCACTAACTCACTTTGTACAACACCCCAAAATAATATTCTTATAGATGAAAGGTAAAAGTTTTAGTTGTCCATCCCACCAACAAGTTCAGAAAAATAGGTTTTCAAACAAATCATATAATTGAAAAACTCATCACCACACTAAAGTACCTGTGTTCATAGGTCTGCAGAAGAAGATTATCTATCGTCTAGAAAGTACGCATCTTCTGTGATTCTATTGTCTCCAAAGATACACTAATTGTATAGAATTGGCAGACATTCGCAGACATATGTCGCATACGTTCCGGAACCATGATGCCCCGTTTGTTCCGTATGTGTTGGTAAATAATTGTAATGTTTATGAATTACACAACCCGTTGCAACGATCGGACATCTGTTTAATATCAAACAATGGTACCAAAACGTACCATTGCGTGGTGGTCCCCTTTAAGAATCAAGTTCTTACCTGAGCGCCCATGTCGACGTGTGTAGGGAGTTTAGTATCCTTTCCGTTCCCGTCTTTGAGGTATTCCAGCAAACTGCCGCTCGTCATCAGCTCTGTCACAATGTAGATTGGTTCCTGGGGGTAAACGGTACAAAATCGGTGAAAATAGATTACAAAAGTGCACCGGATTAGAGAAAAGTGGAGCTCCTCAGCCGGTATTCCATTTCATACTTAAAGGGATAGTTGAGTACTGGTCAAACTTAACTTTAGTAACAAAAACCTGCACCATTACGGTACAAAGTAATAGTTATACTCCACCATGCTCGAAAAGTATACAAAATTACAAACAACTAAGTAAAACCCCTGTTATCATTCAAAAAGAGCCGTTACAACTCAAGAGGGCGCTCTCTAAAAAAATAATTGGTTTTAGCCATTTTTCATACAAAATTGTGCATTTGATGTTTTATTAATATAATGATTCAATAGAGATATCATCAACAACTTTTTAAAAACCTATTTAAATTTTGTTCAAAGTAGTCTATATAAGCATTTTGAAAATTGTTTCTAAAAAGTCAAAATGTCCCCTGGCTGGGAGACTTTTGAATAAAAATATGTTTATGGATATTTCAGCCGTTTCTGAACCGATTTTGATCAAATAAAGTTTATTCTGTTATTAAAATTGTATGTTCTTTCAAATTTGACAGTCATTTTTTCATTATCTCACACAAAAATATTTTGTGAAGTGCCCTCTAATTATACCAAAACTCAACTATCCCTTTAAGTCAACATTTAGCTTAAGTAAATTATTTAGCTAAATTTGGAATTTTATAAATACATGAACTGAAAATCTTAACAAATATTTGATGTCATAATGTCTTAAAATATAACATTTAGAATTTGTTTTACTGAAGCAAAAGTATAAAAATCTATTTAAATGCTAAGTATTTGTCTTACTTTGTCTAAGTATTGAATTGAATACCAGCCCTGGGCCCAAGCCCATGAGGGAGCACAGCAAATGGCTTAAAGGGATCTAGTAAATTTGTTGACATGTGCAAAAAGTGCTGTCTGGTTGATACAATGTATATTGTTGTTATCTGATATGTCCACTGGGTGTTGTGTGAAAATTTCAAGTTAAATAGCCCAGTGCTATCACAGAGAGAGGGGCTAGTGATAAGAAAGTGTCAACAGTGATAAAAATCTACTCGATGCAGGCTTGAGACCTGAAATATCATACCGCTTGTCAGGCCCTGAGAAGCGGTTTTCTCTAAGCGATGGAATCACGTCATGCCTCTGTTTGAAACAATGAAATAACCACAGAACTGACTCTATCTGAGCAAACTGTATAGAGCTTCACAAGCCGTTCATATATGTTGTCTATATATGAGGTACACTGTTCTCTCTGTTTGAAACAATGAAATAACCACAGAACTGACTCTATCTGAGCAAACTGTATAGAGCTTCACCAGCCACTCATATATGTTGTCTATATATAAGGTACACTGTTTAATTTAATAGCTATTGTTGTTTTTTTTCTTGTGCGCAAAATATTATGCATGTCCATTCCTCAAATCTTTCTGCCGACTGTTGAGCATTGTATGTTGTGTGTCTTGTATTGTTCTGTCCTGTCTTTGTTTTATGTTTTTAGTTGTTAGTTTTGTTTTCTTCATTATGTAATTTTTTTCCTTAAGATTAAGCTTGCATTTACCCGGAGGCCTATGGCCCACGAGCTCTGCTTTTTACATTGGCCTCCTCCACACGTTTTGTAATATCTATGATTTAAACAATTATGTAAATACTATTTTATATATACATTGGTTCCTTGTATAATTCAATATTTGATTTTGTACATTTGTTTACACCCTTGTATTTTGTATATAATTATGTTGAAAGTGCGGGGAAAAAATATATCAAATGTATCAATATTTGTGACTTTCTTTATGACAAATATTATGTCATGAAATAACCACCGTTTTATTGCATACATTATGTTGCAATGTCCATGATTAAATGACTCCCACATGCTTTCTTTAGCAGGAAAAAGATTCATGGAAAACACTCCGTCCCTCGAATAGGACAAAATGGAGGTCCTATGTATGAGACAGTCACACCTCATGCACGCTAAGTACCTCGTCTACTTATCGAAAAGAGTAGGGTGTTAACCCGGTTGACTAGTTTCACATCCTTCACATCACAACCAAATTAAAAAGTGACAGGATAATCAGCTAGATGATTGTGGTCACCTTACGGAAGAAGAAGAAGACGAAGAAGACGAAGACGAAGACGAAGACGAAGACGAAGGAGGAGGAGGAGGAGGAGGAGGAGGAGGAGGAGAAGGAAGAAGATGACGACAACTTACCCTATCTGAACAAACTGCATAGAGCTGCACCAGCCGTTCGTGTCTGACTTTCTTCATGACGTTTGCTTCTGCGAGGAATGCGGTTGGCGACATTGTCCCCTCTTTGAGCGTCTTGATGGCCACAGGTGTATTGCTATTCCACACGCCTGCATCAACAAAAGTGAAGAAAAACAAATCGATATAAACATTGCAATTACAATAATAAATGGACAGTAACAATAACAACATGACAATGGTGATTATGATGATGACGATGGTGGCAATGTCATGATGATGATGGTGATGGTGGTGGTGGTAGGGGTGGTGGCAGTGGCAGTGGCGGTGGCAGTGGTGGTTGTGGTGATGGTGATGGTGATGGTGATGGTGATGGTGATGGTGATTTACATAGAATTTAGATCACCATCAGAAAAGTTAAAGTGTTTTTATTTATCATTGTGACATTAGTAATTAGTTCCTTTCAAATTTCGGCAAGGCTATTTATATTCATGAGATAGTATGTACACATTTCTTTCAATATAAGCCTAAGTACCTAACAATTAAATCCTCAAAACTTACTTGGAACTCTAGTGGTTCTCTCATACATTATCATATTCATATTAACAATAAAAGCACAGGACAGGTTTCGGTTTTTCAAATTTCCATTACGTTCAAAATATATTTACGATTAAAGTGTTCACAGATATGAAATTGTCTACGGGATAATTTCATGCCGTGTGCAAAGTAAGTACAATCAGTTAGTGAATATCACTTTGCATTTTTGCTCATATCTCAGCCCCAAAACATCCAATTAACGTGAAAATTTAACACATTACTTTTATTAATCACTCATCACTTTTAGCACTCGTCAACAAAGTTAGTAGATCCCTTTACTTTACACATGGAATGGCCTAAACCTCTTCAAACGGGCTAGCACCAAACTGTACCAGTTTCATTTTAGTGACATAGCATTGTAATGCGATGACGCACGCAAGATTAATTGTCACTCGAGACGAAACCTGTTAATTTATGTAGTGTCTCTTATATACACTTGTATATAACCTACCAGCATTTATCTTTATCAGCTTGTTTTTAAATGAAGGCCTCCAGTTATATTATTTATACAGGGCTCAACCTGCCCGCTTGCCCGGGGCAAGTAAAAATTGATGTTGGGCAAGCAAAATTTCATAAATGGACTAGTTTGGTTGCCCGATCGGGCAACTGATATTTCTGTTCAACTACAAGAGTAGAATGTAATTCATTACGTGTGAATCTCATCTAGAAGTAAGCGGGCAAGTACATCCTCTCTTTGGGCAAGACAAATTTGAACATTTATGATTATACTTGCCCGAATGGGCCAGTAGAGAAAAAAAAGTGAGTGTGGAGGCTTGATTTATACCTGCATATTTGCACTATTCTCAAGAACAATTACAAGATTTAACTCTCAAAATATAACAGAAGTCTAGCGGCTCTATACACATTCTGTGTATTGTATGCTGTAACAATGCACCATTGATAATGAACGAGTTAACATATATATGATCCAAGTATTGTTCAAATGTTTAACTTATTATGACTACAAATGACATAATTTAAGATATCATATGCTCCAAGTATTGGTACAATGGTTTACCTGTCCATGCCCAAATCAAAAATCTTACTTGGAATTTTAATTATCTACTGGAAAGTTAAAATGGTGTACAAAGTCAGTGCAATGAGTTAGCTAATAACATTTTCGCTCATTACTTGGTCATATGACATCCATTTACCATGGAATGTTCACACATTACTAAGTGGACATTCCAGATCACATATATACACATTTTGGTCAACCATTGGACAGTCTTTGCATATGTCAACAAAGTTGACAAAGTTACTAGATCCCTAATTTATGGCTCAATGATACGTTTACATACCTTCCCAAACCTCTCCAAATTGTCCGTGCCCAAGCTTCCTGATCATCCGCAGCGACTCGCGGGGGATCTCCCACCGGTCCTTGCCGAGGCCAAAGGTATTGGGGTTCTCTTTGGGGCAAGCCTTGGTCAACATGCAGCACAGACCATCCACACTCCCTGGAATCAAATAAATTATGAATATGATTCAGAAAAAGGTGTTTATCGACACTCACTGGAAGAAAATATCATATTATTAACAACAAACATGATCTCAATAAATGATGGTGATGATTACGAAAAAGAGGACAACATTTATCATCAGATCTTGCCCTAAACAAAAGAAAACATTTCCTAATTCCCAACGGCGGGAAAAGGTGTTGGGCTTCTCTTTGGGGCAAGCCTTGGTCAGTAATGCAGCACAGACCATCCACACTCACTAGAAGGAAATATATCAACAACAAACATGATATCAATAATTAACGGTTATAATTTTATTTTTAAAAACACACATCAGTCCTTGCCGATGCCTAATATGTTGACTTATGATCCCATAACAAAATAATCCCATCCATATGATCATCTATAAGTACATAAATGTACCATATATATATTCAGCACACTTCTGTCAAATGGTTCTTGACATGTTTTCACAATCTAATTCATTATTTTTGGAGAAATGAGCTCTATGACCATCATGACCCATTATGTTTTATCTTTTTATTGCTTACATTCTTGGCTTCTCAAGTGATTAATGATGAGGATTATAAACATGATAATGGTATATGTTAATAATTATATAATCATCAGCATAATATGGATTAATCAGTTGCGTAGCTACAGGGGCAAGGTGGGGGAGCACACCACCACCCCCCCCCCCCAAAAAAAAATAAATAAAAAAATAATAATAATAATAATTTGCCCAAATAAAAAACATAAGGGGAAAATCTGTGTAAAAAAATTTTGCCCACCAATCATTTGCATACCTCCCCCCCCCCCCCCTGCCTGATCAGCCAGACCCCGCTATGCCTATGAGATGAAATATAATAGAACATAAAAATTAAAGCAACATGATAGTTCTAATTATATATGCACAAGAGCAACACCTAGATCAAGTATCTTTTTACATAAATGTGCTTATTGATAGGATCAATGTATGTATAGTCGGTTGAGAAAGAGAAGGGCTCTAAGTCACTTTTTTGCACTTTGGAAATAATCATGTGTTTAGGGTTGAATTCTCATCAAAAGGTTAAATTTAGCACGGTGCTAAAACGCATCATTCGCGTCGTTTTAAGTCAGAAGTGGGTTAAATTTAACCCACTGTTTTATGGAAAGCCGGGTAATAGACGCTTTGACACCATGCTCTCCCTTGGCATTTATCTTATTGTTTTCTTCATTGATTCGATTAGCGCTTGCTACACTCGGTTTCGACAGCGAAGGTAAGGAGGTTTCCCCGCAAGATCGTGCATTGTTTGCCATGCGGCGCTCCATACAGTGGTGGGTTAAATTTAACCCAGGCTAAATTTAACCTTTTTATGAGAATTCCACCCTATTTAGAAACCAATGTAGCTCTCTTTTATATTCGTGGGATGTTCTCCAAAATTAGACATGATTATTAAACTGAACATTATGCATCATGTATAGGAGGCTCCGATTTATAAAATGGTACATGTATGTGTACCGAGCATGGTGGCTTAGCGGTTAGAGTGTCCGCCTCATGCACGGGAGGTCCCGGGTTCGAACCATGACCGGGTCATACCAAAGACTTTAAAAATGGTACCTTCTGCCCTCTAGCCAAGCACTCGGCATTTATAGAATGGAGAAGGGAAAGTTAATCACATGAGTTACCAGAGGACTGGCCCCCTTCTATGGCTTTCGCTACATTTAGTAGAGGTGTGGCCTAGGGTTAATTAATCGCAGATAGGCGCCGCCTTATGTGCCAACATTGGCACGGGAAGGACTTTTACTAACTAAACATGTATGTGTAACTCAATGTAGACAAATATCTACTTAACGCCCTTTTGACTCTCACCCGACGATATTGAAGAGAAAGTGAAACTACCCTGTATATAATTGAAGTGTATATTCTTGATACAATGTTGATGTAATCATTGTTTCCTCGAACTCCTTCCCAGCATGTGATTCAATACACAGCATTTGATCAGATTGTTTTTTTACTTAGAAAAATGAAGCATTGTTTAATCAAACAATCAAGGTCTAGTTTGGTACTTGATAAGCAGGGCTCGACACTCGAACTGGCCCCACTGGCCCGGGGCCAGTGAAATTGCACTTCGGGCCAGCAAAAATGTATAAAAGTCATATTTTGGTGGCCTGATCTGGCAGGCAGATTTTCAACCCTACATTGACAAAACTAGAAAAATCTTGTTTTCTTCCATGTCATGCTTCATCTAGATTATCACAGGTTTGATCAGGAAAGAATAATATTTTGAATAGTAAAAGGTTTTCTCATGAAATAACATTTTCGGGCCAGTAAATTTTTCTTTCAGGCTAACAGAAAGGGGAAAGAAATGATTACTGGCCCGTGCGATGCTCTCTACGACGTGTCTACGGCCTTCCGGCAAGTAAAAAATCGTACGATGCATTATGATTTAACTCAGCGTTAAACAATTTTTTGTCATTGTACGGCGAGGAAAAATGCAACGGCGACTGCACGATAGCCAGGGCACCCTTGCGAGTGCCGCAAGATTTCACCTAAAAGTGGCATCGTACGGGCGCCATATCCCAAATCGGAGCATTTGTGACCTAAGTAATAGTTATAGTTGGCATGCCTGTTTGACTAACTTTGTAGTTGGTCAGGTTTGACTACAACTGAGTCAGGACTAGTACAAAGACTTTGACTTACCTTGATAGTGGCGCACAAGCTCACCGAGCGTTGGGAAGACGCTGCGTTGCGTGATAAAGAAGCCGCTCCCGCCGTCCATCTTACGTATCCGGTAATGCTTCACATGTTCTCCCTTCTGAGGATCGCTGTCGCGTACTGACAACGAGAATGTGCCTGCAGAGACCAAAACAAAAATAGAGTTGATATTTGAGTAAGAAACATAAAATTAGTCCATCTTGCGTATCCGGTAATGCTTCACATGTTCTCCTTCTGAGGATCGCTGTCACGTACTGACAACGAGAATGTGCCTGCAGTGACAAAAACAAAAATAGAGTTGATATTTGAGTAAGAAACATAAAATTAGTCCATTTTGCGTATCCGGTAATGCTTCACGTGTTCTCCCTTCTTAGGGTCGCTGTCACGTACTGACAACGAGAATGTGCCTGCAGTGACCAACAAAAAATTAATGAATAAAAATAACAACTTGCATTTAAATAGCACGTAATACAGGGTTTCTAAGCGCACATTATTATCACCCATGGTCATCAGGTTGATATAGCGTTGATATTGTTGCACTGAGTATGAAACATGAAATTGGTCCAAAATATAGTCAAGAAAAGCAGTCATAGATAAGAAACATATCATACATACAGTATGTGCCTGCAGTGGAACAAAATTATTGTTAAATATAAGTTTAAAAAGTAGTATGAAAACAAAAATTCTATCAAAAACACTTCTGTACCTTATTGTTTGGCTTATGATAATAACATTGGGATATCCATTTTAAGCGTTTCTTTCAGGTGGCCAAATTGACGCATCAGATAGACTCCCTACATAGACTTCTGTGTTGTAGATCCTAATTCGTTGGTAGCCAATGCAAGATTTCTAGTGGCCAAATGAAATGTCTGGTGGCCATTGGCACCTGGGCCACTGTTAAAGGGACTTAGTAACATTGTCCAAATCCTCAAAATAAAATGTTAATTCTAGCGGTTCCCTCATACCTTGTTTTATTCGTATTAACAATAAAATCATGGGACAGGTTTGGGTTTTTCAAATTTCCCTTTCGTTACAAAGATATGTACGATCGAAGTATTCAGATAAGAAAAACTCCGGGGGAGTTTTGAAACCGTGTACAAAGTGAGTGCAGTGAGTTAGTGAATATCACTTTGCATTTTCGCTCATTACTTGGCCATGCAATGTCCATTTGACTTGAAATTGTCACACAATACCCTGTGGACATATGAGATAACAACAATATACATTGCATCAACCATTCATCACTTTTTGCACATGTCAACAAAGTTACTAGATCCCTTTAACCCGTTGCTTACGGGAACCTGACCAGTGGGCTATGTACAAAGTCTGGGGATTTCAGAATCTCGTAGTGAACAGGTTAAGGGCGAGCCCTGCAACAGAATAAAATTTTGATTTTTCAAATGCCTACCTAATTATCGCGGTATCTATAATTCAATGAAAAGCAATTTTTTATTTTTTATTGTAGTGACCCAAAAAATAAAGTTTGAAACATAAAATCGGTCCAAAATATAGTCAGAAATCAGTCTTAGATACGAAACACGTCAGTTAAATTTGAGAGAATTATACAAATCAATTGAGTGTCCTTTGAGTGCTGGATTGATTGCAGTATGCAGCCGATGGCAGAGGTAATAATATCACTGCAAAGCGGTTAGAGATGATTATCAATCATATTAGGAGCTATATAAATCAAGTATATTATTATTATTATTTTTATAGGGTGGATTGGAATAAATTTTTACCTGGATTTGCTTCTCCATCCCTGACGATAAATGACCCCCTCGGTATACCAAGTGCAATCAGTTTCTTCTCAGCGTCTTTCCGAGGAACCTTTCCAAAGTACCATCTGAAAATGCAGAGGAAGACAAAATAAAAAGTAAATAATCAGCATAATCAGTGATTAAAACATAAGTTAATCCTTCCTGTACCAATTTGGCAAGTAAGGCAGCCCTATTTTGTACTGTATTTCCCTAGGCCATACGTCTACTGTAAGAAGTGAAATCTACAGAAGGGGGCTTTATATGTTTTACTCTCCCTTCTCCATTCTATCAATGCAGAGCGCCAGGCTAGAAGTCAGAAGGTACCATTTATAAAGTCTTTGGCTGCAGGGAAAAAAATCAATATTTATTTATTCGGGGGCTACTTTTCAAGCTTGCCAGCATGAAAATAACACTCTGAAATTGTTTTGCATTGAACTCTATGCAATTTTACGGGTGCTCTTTTATGATTTTCGGGGGCTCTTTTTGGCATTTTGGGGGCAAATTCGCCCAGAGCCCCCCCATGTATTTTTTTCCACTGCTTTAGCATGACCCAGGGCCTCCGGTACATGAGGCGGATCAAAATGTAATAATAATAATAATACATGGCGCTGTTGCTGCATGATTGGACTACATGTATAGGCACTTGACTTCCAAACACGGGACCCGAATTTGAACCCGATCGATGCCCGGAATTTAATATGTCCTCCAGCAACACATTTAATCTGTATTGCAGCTCTCTACCCAATACGAGTATAAATAGGTACCATGATTTGGTGTTAATTAGCCTTGGCGCCATTGGCAGCAGTATTGCTAGTATGATCCCCGGGGAGTTGAGAATGTACACACTTTCATTGTGTGGGTTTGTACTGTACACAGGGCTCCACACTTAACTTTTTTGCAAGTGAAATACTTCTACCCCTTTTCTGGTGGCAGGGCTAAAGAAAAATTTACTGGCCCGAAAATTTCATTTCATGAACAAATTTTGAACTATACAAAATATAACTCTTTCTTGGTCAAATCCTTTGATTATAGACGAAGAAAACATGGGAAAAAAAAACTCTTTCTGATTTGTCAATGTCGGCTTGAAAATCTACTTGCCCGGTCGGGCCACCAAAATATGACTTTCATATATATTTTTGCTGGCCCAAAGTGCAATTTCACTGGCCCCTGGGCCAGTGGGCCAGTGCAAGTGTCGAGCCCTGCTGTACATGATGACCATGGGAGTCAGGAGTGTCACACCTTGATATTTAAGACTCCATTATTTGTAGGTATTTATATAAACAGCACGAATTGCAAGACGAAGAAAAAAGCACTCAGTGCTGCTTGTAAGGGTATTAACAAAAAGTTAAAAAAACACATAAATAACAAGGTAAACATATAACAAAATAACAATTTAAAGAAAGCAGACTTAAATCAAATAAAGGGGATTAAGTGAACAGTTAAATTCACAAGTACTTTCAATTGTTTCAATGTGTATGTGCAACAAGAGATTGAGTGGATGATCGCAATGTTCAAGCTCATATGGTTTGACTTTGATATTTACAATTAAAGTGTATGGGTTTTTTATCATCCACTCGAAAGTTATAATTGTGTACAAAGTAAGTGCAATGAGTCTGCAAATATCACTTTGAATGTTTCGCTCACTACCCGGCCATACATGTATGAATTTGTCACATATTTCTAAATGGACATATATATCAGATCACATTTTATCAACCATTCATCACTTTTTGCACACAGATGTCAACAAAGGTACTAGATCCCTTTAATGCAAGAAATGTTTTGTTTTTTTAATAATATTTCTTATTTCCCTGAACATGAAGCTTTTTTTTTACACAGTACATTGTGACCTTTCTATTTACCGTTTTCACTTTCCTGAAATAGAATAACGGGATATAAAAACATAAATATATTGCTAGGGGGAGGGAAATATATTAAATGTCACAGACCTATCATCCATGTATGAACATGAACATACTTGTAAGATGATTTTTCTCGTTTCACTTTGTGTACAGCCACCTGCCACCGAAGTCCTGTTTTGAGGGTAGGGCAGGGTAGGAAATACACAGGGGGCCAAGGGCGACGTTGCCCCCTAATTTTCAAAATAGCCCCCTGACATGAGTAGGTAGCCCCTAAAATTGCCATAGGGTATTATGGGAAATATTTTGTGATATCCATCAGATTGAAAAAGTAGCCCCCCAAAATTAAAAATTAATTATTTCCTTGAACTTATTAAATTTGTACGCCAGGCCTCTACAAACCCACTTGCCCACTATAAACTTTAAACTTACTTATCTGGGGGCAAGTGAAAATCACTTGTGGACAAGTGCAATTTAAAGTCACTTGCCCTGTTGCCCAGCCAGGGTAAGTTTTATATAAAAAACTAATGAAAGATGTTTTTACAAGACTTTGCGAATAAAATGACAAAATTCAAAGTATTTCTTGAGGTTTTTCTATTTGAATGAAAATCACAAATTTCACTTGGAATGTTCTTAATGAACTAGATGGATCTTCGATTGCGCGCAATCGAAAATTATGCCTCCGCTATCACGCGATTTTAATATGCCCAAATTAACATGCACTGATTTAATTTTTCTTATATTTTGAGTCCTGTGACCTTGACCATATGATCCCAATCTTTGATGGCTCCCTAAAAAACAGTCAGGTACCAAGTTTGATTGAAATCTGACATTTAGTTCTTGAGATTTTGGTATTACAAGCTTTTTTGCATGTATAATGAGTCCCGTGACCTTGACCTCAACCTCATGACCCCAACATTTTATGGCTACGTTGACTCTTTATGATACAGGTACCGAGTTTGATTGAAATCTGACATTCAGTTCTTGAAATTTTGCAATTACAAGCCATTTTCGCATACATATTGAGTCATGTGACCTTGACCTTTGACCTCATGACCCCCCAAATCTAATCAGATCAGTGGCACCCCGATATGTACACTCATACCTAGTATGTAATTGATCCGTCAACTGGTTCTTGAGATATCGCAAGAACGAGGCATTTTTGCACATACATTGATTCCTGTGACCTTGACCTTTGTCCTCATGAACCCCAAAATCTAATCAGATCATTGCCACCCCAATATCTACACTAATACCAAGTTTGAATTTGATCCGTCAACCAGTTCTTGAGATATCGCGAGAACGAGGCATTTTTGCATATATATTGAGTCCTGTGACCTTGACCTTTAACCTCATGAACCCCAAAATCTAATCAGATCATTGCCACCCCAATATCTACACTAATACCAAGTTTGAATTTGATCCGTCAACCAGTTCTTGAGATATCGCGAGAACGAGGCATTTTTGCATATATATTGAGTCCTGTGACCTTGACCTTTGACCTCATGACCCCTAAAATCTAATCAGATCATTGTCACCCCAATATGTACACTCATACCAAGTTTGAATTTGATCCGTCAACCAGTTCTTGAGATATCGCGAGAACGAGGCATTTTTGCATATATATTGAGTCCTGTGACCTTGACCTTTGACCTCATGACCCCTAAAATCTAATCAGATCATTGTCACCCCAATATGTACACTCATACCAAGTTTGAAATTGATCCGTCAACTGGTTCTTGAGATATCGCGAGAACGAAAACGGGACGTACGGACGGACGGACGTACGGACGGACGGACGGACGGACGGACGGACGGACGGACGGACAACCCGAAAACATAATGCCTCCGGCCACTTCGTTGGCGGAGGCATAAAAATTGAATGCTTATTTCCTAAGGTATCAAAATTGGACCAGCACTATATGAATTTGGGCAAGCCCATTTTCTTAGGAACTTGCCCATCACAACCAGTTTTAATATTCACTTTTGTACATGTTTGGTATAATAATAATAATATATACTTGATTTATATAGCGCCTAGTATACATGATAGCGCTAATATAGTCTTCATTTTATTGGCCAAGCATAGCCATTATTGGGAAAAGGGAGTTAATTTCTATCACTTTATTGTAAACAATTACTATATAGCATTCCCACCCAATACCAATCCAACCCATAACATCTAAATGCTTCAATCAAACAAATTCATCCCTTTAACCACATACATGTACATGTTCATATAAGCTTGGATAGATTATATCAGCGGCGTAGCATGGTCAGGCTTAACGGGACTTAGTAACATTGTCCAAATCCTCAAAATCCAATTGAAATTCTAGCGGTTCCCTCATATCTTGTTGTATTCTTATTAACAAAAAAAGCATGGGACAGGTTTCTGTTTTTCTAATTTCCCTTTCGTTAAAAAGATATTTACGATTGAAGTGTTCAGATGACAAATTATCCAATGGATCGTCAGAACTGTGTACAAAGTGAGTGCGATGAGTTAGTGAATGTCACTTTGCATTTTTGCTCATTACTCGGCCATATAAAGTCTGTTTAACTTGAAATTTTCACACAACACCCAGTGGACATATCAAATAACAACAATATACATTGTATCACTCATCGCTTTTTGCACATGTCAACAAAGTTACTAGATCCCTTAAATGGGGAGGGGGGCATGTGAATGATTTGGAGGGGGACATGAATTATTGGGGGCATGTATTAAAATGTATTTCTTAATTTTACACAGATTTTCTCCTTATACATTTTGTAAAAATTGTTTAATTGGTTTTGTATTGTTTAATTGGGGGATGGGGGGTACTCCCCCCCCCCCCCCCTTAGCTACGCCACTGCATTATATTATACGCACTTTCTCCCCGCAAAAGGAAAAGTAATCAGGTCCTTAATGAAAAATCCCCTGAAGTGTCCAAAAGGTACAGCGTGCGAGTGCAATCATAGGCAGATCCTTTATTGACGGAAGCCAACAAGGAAGTAATCATGTGTTACAATACAGGCAGTATGGCTTAGGGGAATTCATGGGAATATATTTAAGGAATGAAGTACATGGATGTTTATTCTGTATTTAATGTATTTTGTATGTTCTACATAAATTGCTTGTGATGTAATCATGTGCTACACTACAGGCAGTATGGCTTAAAGGAATTCAAGGGAATATATAAAGGAATGAAGTACATGAATGTTGATTTATTCTGTATTTAATGTATTTTGCATGTTCTACATGAAGTAATCATGTACACTACAGGCAGTATGGCTTAGGGGAATTCATGGGAATAAGGGATGAAGTACATGAATGTTGATTTATTCTGTATTTAATGTATTTTGAGTGTTCTACAGTATGTAAATGTTTGTGTTTTAATACTGAGTCAAAACATTTACATTTACTAAACTAATCATATGCTACACTACAGGCAGTATGGTTATAGGGGAATTCATGGGAATATAAGGGATGAAGTGCATGGATGTTTATTCTGTACTATTCAATGTATTTTGTATGTTCTACATGTATTGCTTACAAGTGTTGTATTTAGTGCCAAGTCAAAATATTTACTTAACGTTTAAACAAACAATCTGGTTTAATAGGATAATTTATGAAAAAGTTTAAACTTATGTTTATGATTATATGTTTCATTTATATAAATCTTGAAAGATGTGACTGAATTTAATAATTATTAACAGATTGAAGGTGTTTTTCAAGTATTTTTATTTTTTCATTTGGTAATATTTTAATAATATTTTTGCTGTTTCCCAACCCAGGGCACCCTGTACTGGGGGTGTAATTATTATTATTCTGAAAACGATTAAATTAAGTTAAAATTTATTGTATCTACTTCATATCTACGTCACTAAAATGTATTTTAGCAAATCACTATTCCTTAAGTACAGGTTCAAAATACTGATTTGGCAAAAAAATAATTCAGTGACGTAGATAAAATAGATTTTAGCTTTAAATCTTTTCAGAATGCACCCCCTGGATGCTTATAAGGGGAACTCATGGGAATAAGGAGTAAAGTACATGTATGTTTATTCTGTACTTCAAGTTCAAGTTTCAAGTTCCAAGTATATTGTTTTCAATAATGCTAAATATATTACTCATTGCGGATATAGTATCGGAAATAACATCGCTAGTGATATCCGTTTGTCTCGCAATGTATGGCGCACGAAACGTCGTGATCTTTTAGATTCCTTGTTGACCATACATTGCGAGACAAACGAATATCACTAGCGATATTATTTCCGATATATTGTTTTCATTTTCAATAATCGTCATGCATATTCGTCGATTACATTTCACATTCATCCGTCACAGTTGCTGAACACATCTGTGACTGACAAATTTGAATTGTACTGGACGATAATGTGTGACAAATGACTAAATTGAATGAACTTTTTGTGAAATTGGTTGACAAAAGACGAATTCAAATTGAAGTTGGCATTGGCACATTCTCGGCTTCTCAGGACTAAATTGAAGTACAAATTTATCAAATTGAATGACAAAAGTGTTGAAATGGATGGGAAAACCTATACTTGTGTTTAAAAATGGTGAAATAAGTTTTTTTAAATGTTACAAACAAATTAAAAGTGTGTTTAGAGCCAAAAGAATTTCTGTGTTTACGGGGAATGCAAAACTCAGTGATCCCATAACTTTGTCAACAAAGTTATTAGATCCCTTTAAGTCTCAATTTTAGTTGCCCAACCAGGCCAGGTCACACATAATGGCCCGTATTCACAAAGGAGGTTTGTACAAACCCAGGTTCAAACCACGGTTTACATCTATGGAATGCCAATTGTAAACTGATGGAGAGAGAATGTAAATTCCTTACTTGTTAACAATGTTGAATGTTGATGGTACACATTCTCTCTCCATTGGTTTACAATTGGCATTCCATAGATGTAAACCGTGGTTTGAACCGGGGTTTGTACAAACCTCCTTTGTGAATACGGGCCATAGAGGGTAAAAATGGTATCTAGAGCTATACAGTATGTAGATCTGGAGATCCCAATCTACACATCAAACTGAAATGAAACTAAACCTAAAGTAATCACTTTCAAATGCCACGATTTGATGCTAGGTAAATTTGACAACCCTACCTACACTGTATCACACCTTTAACTCTTCCACTGCCAATTCCATTTTACATGTGTGTTTGTATCTGGATATGCAATTAACCCATCTAAAGCTTATAAATGGTACAAACATAGTACAGTATACAGTTGTTAACTGGTGGTGGAGGGAAAAGCACGGAATGTTCCACTCCGAGGGATTTTGAATGCTACGTCTCGGGACTTATTTTCTTCACGAAATAGCATTTTAAATCCTGAGGGGAACATTCCATGATTTTCCCTGCCAACAAAGTTAACAACTGTTTTATCATCTGAATTGCCATGTAACAGTGCCATGTAACATCCAAAAATGTTACATGGCAGCTGATGTGCTGTATTTACTAATACTGTCAGACCCGTGTATAGTGACAACCAAGGGGAAAACAAGAAAAGTGTTTTCTAGACAGGTTCCTTAACATTGTTTTTTCTCTGCAGAAGAACACTTTTGTTGGCCCCTATATACATGTATGCAGGTTGGCTGTTAGGTACAGGTGGCTGCTAGGACAGGTTTTTACTATAATATGTAATTTACTGTATGGAAATTACAATCTCTAAGAGGGAATTTAAGGTTTTAAACCGAATAACTCATCTCAATTCTTTATTGTGTACCCGTGTGAACTCTACATGGAATGCAATAAAATGTGACTGGATACAGCCAATCCCTGCACTGGTTTAAACAAATCAAAAGCTACATTTGTAAGCCATGAGAAAGGCCTCATCACAAGCTTTCATTTAATGCCTTCTTCTTAAACTTAAAGGTTAATTATTGGTAAAGATATGAATGTTACAATTTTACAAACATAAGTCTTTTACATACATGTACATATGAATGTGAACTTACATTATAATGCACATTTCTTCAAAACATGAATTACCGACAAGTGCAGGCTGGTTTTTACTATAAATTCAGCCAAAAATTATTGTCATGTCTCTAGTCTACATGAAGGCAAGAATGGGTTAATCTTGCATGCATATTTACAGGTACATTTACATTTTATAGCCTACTGTACACTCCCAAGTTCGTGACTGTGGACTTAATCCCTTTTCCATATGGCATAGGAGTATATTAGCCCCCAAACCTGATATTTTCTCAGCTTTCCGTGTGGGCATCAGGTTCCCATTAAGTTCACAAATTGAAGCGAGCGTATTTACACCTGTCAATATCGCCCCAGCCGCCATCCATGGTACCATTTCATACCGTGAATTTGGGTTTAAAATGTCCTAAAACGGTTATAACTAAATTCGTATCACCCATAAAAATTGTGTCACAGAGTTTTGTTTTATTTTAACTTTTGATTTATATCTTATTCAGAATAAACACAATAAAGGGTCCGATATTTTATTCTTTCCTACGAACAAATGCCATAAACAGTAGGTAGACCTACGCTCTGGTAAATTTTAAGCGGAACAGTACATCACAAACAGGACTTGGGAAAATTGAAGAAAAAAAAGTTGGTTTCATAAATAATCCATTTACCGTAGACATTGCCAGAATACATGCAAGACTCTTTAAAGGCTCTAATTTGTATATGACATAAACGGTACCCCGGGGTACCAGACGAAAATCCGCCATTTTGTTTAATTATTTATTTAATTTTTAGGGCTGTACTGTGGGTATAGCGTGCATACAATCGCGCGCTGCACTGCATGCACAACGCAATAGCTGCGGTACGGTTGGACGCAAGATGGCGCTACACAACGCGGTAACCCTGGGGTACCGCGAGTGTCATCATATACAGTGTATATATATTTTTTTGGGGGGGGGGGGGGCTGAATTATTTTGAGATATTTGGGGGAGAGGAGGGATGGGGGGGGGGGGGGGCTCTTTGTGATTCTTGGGGGCCTCTTTGAGGCATTTAGGGGCTTAATCGATACAAGACCTCTGCACTTCTTTGAAGTTCTATCTGCTATTTAATATGAAAAGGGCATAAAAGACAGACGTCTCATCTTCCACTTTTACACACATTTCTCTTGCCAAGATGTATGTAGCTCGCATTAGCACGAAGCACGAAATGGATTACACATGTACGTACGTGCACTGGGGATTTGGGATGGTAGCTTTTTTGTATTCTTTGTTCTTGAATTGAACTTACAGATGGGTACATATACATGTTTATGAACCATAATGCTCTAAATTATGGTGGATATTATTATTTTTTTTACATCATTTCAAAAACATGTTTATGTTGAACTTATGCAATTTTGGAGGGGAAATTATCTTGTTTAATTCAATTCAGAGTCATGGTTATTCTGATGGATCCATACTCATCATTTTATTCAAAGTACTGTTCCATTTGTGAGTGTTCAAAAGCATTTATTCAAGACATTTTATTCAAGGTTCATTTCAAATTGTGAATGTTCAAAAGCATTCATGGGCCTTTAATATATAAAGTAGTTATCTCAGTCTTAGGTATGCATTTCAGAGAACAATTTATTATCTTCTGTATGTCTACCAACAGCAGACAAACAGTTTTAATGACCATGAAAAATGCATGTTTAATCATACACATCCTTATCCAAGTTTGCATCTAGTCAATTAATCAATTAACATCATATATACCAAAGTAGTTCAAACAAAGGGTGAAGCTGAAGTTATACACATGTATGTATGTAGAGTCAAGGGGGAAATACAATTTATTTATTTATTTTGTAATTATTTAATTTTTGTATTGATTGATATATTTTTATTTACATATATATTCATTTTATTTTATTTATTTATGTATTCTATTATTTCATTTTATTTTAAATTTTCTATTATTTATTTATTTTATTTTATTTTATTTTTTTTTGGGGGGGGGGGGCTACTTTTCAAGCTCACATGCATGAAAATAGAACTCTAAAATTTGTTTAAATTACAACTCTACACGGAATTAAACTAGACCATTTATGAAATGTTACTCATCCAATTAGGCAAGTGTTAGTGTCCAGCTCTCTTATTCTACTTTTTGGAGGTTAATTTAAATTGCCCTGAGTCCAAAATATGGTTAGGGTTAGGGTTAGGGTTAGGGTTAGGGTTATAAAGGGCTATATGCAACCCATCAAAGACGATGGCCCACATATTTATGGTTTGGTAGTCATACATTTGAGCAAGGATATAATAAGTTCTATGACATACAAAGATAAAGAGCACAGATTTCTCTATTTTTTAGCCCTTTTGTTGTTACTGTACCTGCTTTCATTATTTGTTTATAATGATTTTTATTATTTCATAGATGGCTATAATTTAAGAAAATCCTTAAATTGACAACACATTGACACATACAACAACAAAAAACAGATTATGGTGTTCAAATTGGCAACTTCATGGCAAACCACTTCATAATTTTCTTATTTTTAATAACTAAATATTTTCCACCTATTTTTAGGTCATTAAAAGTTAGAAAAAAATAAGATTTGATCAATTTTGCCTTGAAATAGCTCTCGTCCTTGATTCTGAACAAACATACATGTACATTGTACTATTGTAGTTCCCCAATTGTTCCCATGGATGCAGAAACATGTACCATCTCAAGTTTCCGCAATAAAACACTATATAAAAGATAACATATAAATACAACTACAAAGTCCAACCCAATTTACATATTATGTATGGTCTACTTCCTAAATACACAAAGGATCAGATTTAGAATTGTGTTCACTCCAAGGGGAATTCCCTGACATGTATAATGTACATGTACAGTCAAACCTGTGTATAGTCCAGGGAAAAAAATAATATTTATTTTTCGGGGGGCTACTTTTCAAGCTTGCCTGCATGAAAAAATTTTGTTTTGCATTGAACTCTATGCAAATTCTTTTACGAATTTCGGGGGCTCTTTTTGGCATTTCGGGGGCGAATTCGCCATGAGCTCCCGTGTATGTTTTTTCACTGGTATAGTGACCACCTAAGGGAAACAAGTTAAGTAGCCACTGTAGACAGGTGACCTCTACAGACAGGTTATATAAAACTATACCGTCAAACCTGTGTATAGTGACCACCTATTAAAGGGAAACAAGTAAAGTAGCCACTCTAGTCAGGTGACCTCTACAGACAGGTTCTATAAAACAGTACATTTAAACCTTTGTAGAGTGACCACCTCAAAGAAACAAGAAAATGGGCCATGGTACGACCTCTACAGACAGGTTCTATAACACTGTTTATATTCTACAAGGGGATCACTTTTAGTGGCCACTTTCAGGTTGGCTGAGCACTATTAAGGTGGCAACCAAAACAGGTTTGACTGTCCATGAATCAACGTACACATCTGTTTATTACAGGGCTTTTTTTGTCTGTATCTAATCTTTACCAATTTCATCCAATATGCATATTTGAAAAGTAAACATCTTCACCATAATTAATTGACTGGTCTACTTGTAACTACGTAACTAGCTTCATGTACATCATCATACATGTACATCAAGTAAGCTTTGCTTTGTTGATAAAATTGATAATAAGTTTATATTTTATCAGTTTATTGTTTCCATTAACAAGGGCTCAACACCACGGGCGTAGCGACTTACATTGTACGTAATACCCATTCAACTGGGGGGATGAATGAATAGATCATCCCCCCCCCCCCCCCCCCACTTGAATGGGTATCAATGTCATGTCTACGCCCGTGCTCAACACTACTACTTGCCCGACACCCAGGGGCAAGTAAACTGCTGATAATAATAATAATAATAAAAAATGGTGCTTAAAAAAGCGCAATTCAAACAATTTTATTCATAGTTACATTGAATTATAAAATAAAAATAAATGTACTTACTCTTCTCTCTTCATACTGTCCACCGGTGCCACATAGTTACTAGGTATATAGCCTTGTTTCCCAGTCCGTGGTAACCGGGCAAGCCACCAGTCTCCCTCTCTGCAAAGCAAGAAAGATAACCAATTGAAAATGAAAAATCAAATATAGGTACATGTATTTCAAAAATAAACAAATCAACATATTTTAGTGTAAAATTTACATTTGGTTTACACCAGAAATGTAGAAATCACGCAGCACAAGAATGTATGTGCAGACACACATACGCTTGAAAACGCAAACAAACCATATACTGGAGTCACAACTGATTCAAATTCTTTGCTAGATGTTTGATGCAGCCGCGGTTAACTATGCAGTGAATGTGCTAATTAGAATTGGGCCTAAATCTTTCTTGCAGGTGGAAAGACAATGTTGTTTTGGTTGATTACATACATTCACACAATTATAGAACTTCAGGTAAACACGAAATGAGAAATGTGTGAAAAATTTGATATTCGATACAGAAAATAATAGTGGGCAGGGGTGGGCACTGATGTGATATGTCTTATCAACAAGCGTTGTATCTTGATTCTTGAGATTTGTCGGAAATGATCGGAAAGTGGAAAAGTTTTCATCCAAAGAATTCAACAGTTATCACAATTTTGTTCATTTCAAGCGGGTATCGATTTTAATTTCATCAATCAATTGAAAACCATATAAAATATTCGCAAAATAAGGCAAATTAGTTGAATTATCTTGAAATATCATAATCTTCATCGGTTTAATAATTAGCTAGTTGTTGGGTTTACTTGGCGGCATCGAAGATCGAACTTTACATAACCTGCAAACTTTGCAAAGCCCAAATTCTCCTTTTCTTTGTCTTAAAAATACAGGCAGATGCTTGAAATTAATAAGAGAACTACTCCACTATAGTAACTCCTTGCACAAACACACACAAACAAACATGCAAAGGCACAATCACACACATCATACACACACTACATTTAATAAACACTCACATTACATGGAACAACAGTCACAAAAGTATTGTCATCATTTAAAATTAAAGTGGACTTCCACACGATTTCAAGCTTCTAATGATTGAAAGACAGATATTCTAGGTCAATAAACACAATTTTGTGTGAAAAAAGTATGCTTGTGGGTTCTTATAATTGGCTTTGAAATTCTAATGACACAATTCGCGAGCGAGCTTGTTCTATCCCACAATGCACCAATTTGTGACGTGCGCCCCTCACTATGCGCCTATCTATGTTTTTACACTGCAGCGAATGTGTTCTTTTGATCGGACCAATACAATGCTCGATCATGAATAGTTTAGTCCACGATGCGCCACTCAACCGTGCCTCTGAGCATTACTGCATTGACTGAACCGTTTGAAAATACTTGCCTGCCCGAAATTGTAACACGTTTAGCGAAATTGTAACACGTAATGACGTTTGGCTTTCATTGGAATTTGAATAGACACAAAGTCCTGTAAACCTGGTTATTGAATTTCCTGGCTCTGCATGGCCGGCTAATATGAATGACACATGCAGTGATCACAATGCAGTGGCACCGGATTCAAGCCTACTCAAGAAATTGAGCAAAGTGAGGGTGCTACGAAGGGTCTCATGATTGTGTGCAGTAAATTTAATTATTTCCTCAGAGTTAATGCCATTAGAAAAATCTCTTAGAAATCAACCAAAGAGAGTCAAATCCTGAAAATATTCAAGCACATCCATAGATTTATTTCCAATATACTGTACTTTTTAAAAACTCGTCCGGAATTCTCCTTTAATGATAATGAGGTACTAAATGTCCTCTTTAAAAATCACATCAATTAACAAATTTTGCAAAGATGACAAAAAGATGACAAAAACAAAACTAAAGCGTACAAAGTTCAAGTAAGACGGACCTAATACATGTAACCTATTCATGAGTCAAGGCTCGTTGATTTTGCATTGCTAACACATGTATTCTCCATAGACCCATGCCCTAGTATTTTCAGGACCAGCCGTGAATGGGTTAACTCATCTACAAGGGTACAAAAGGTCATTGGTACTTAAATATACTTTCGCTTTCAACATTCAAATCACACACCCTTTAACATAATAATATACAATTTAAGCTATACTACACAAGATAAATTGCTCATGTCTATCTATAAATGCAACTGGGGCGAACTATATTTACTGTGTCTTGAATGCAGTGAAAAAATAAACAGGGGATCAGGATGAATTTGCCCCCCCCCCCCCCAAAAAAAAATTCCTAAGAGGCCCTGAAAATGTGCAGATCTAGAGATGCAGAACAAATTTTAGAGTGTTATTTACATGCAGGCAAACTTGAAAAGTAGATCCCCCCCCCAAAAAAAAAATTTATTATTATTTTTTCCCCTGCTTGAATGTTAAGTACAACAAGTGTATATAAATTTGATCGCAAGTTATGAGGCTACACGAAACATGAAATGCCACTTTTTGAGAGTGTTCACATCTGTATAAGTGTGTGTATGTGAGCGTTGTGAGGTTCAAGTCGGGCATAAATTCATGTTTGTTGTCGTCAAAGTAATTTGATTTTTAAGGCATACTACTTGTTTAATGTTGACACTGAAAAAAAGGAATACAAGTAGTAAAGATAATTACATGTACACAGACCACTTGCACTATTTCATAGTGTTAATTGTGAATCTAAATGCAGAATTCTGGCTAGCCAAACAGGCCAGTTTGCCATAGATTTAGAATTTGGCTTGCCATTGTTGGCTGGTGGGCTAAAGTTACGTTCAAACCCTGTTAATCAATATCTCCAATCTCTGTGTCGTCTAAATCCCGACCACGGGAAAAAACGAATTCGCCCCCGAAATGCCCAAATTTGCCCCCGAAAAAAAAAATTTGCCCCTGGAAAAAAAAAAAATTTGGATTGTGATCAAATGCTAAATAAAATGATCACTTACAGAATTATAGCTTATTAGTAGCCCCTGAAATTCGAAAAAGAGCCCGGAAATTTGTAGCCCCCGAAAGTTGGAAAAGTAGCCCCCGAAAAATGGAGCCCCCGAAATAAAAATATTAATTTTTTCGCTGCTAGTATGTACGTCTATACGATATACTCACGTTTTAGTAACCTCAAGTACATCGCCCTTCCTGAACTCCAAGTCATCCTCTGACCTCGCTTCGTAGTCGTACAAAGCTGTGTAAGTCTGTGCAACTGGAGACAAATCAGATGATCATTACGTTTTTTTATTCAAATTTTATTTGAAAACTAGAAATATCACTGAATGTGATTAATATCCCCGCAGTACTGGTATAAAAAAAAAAAAAAAAAATGCGTCTTGCACACCATTACCTCAAGAACATCCAGTGTACCAAGTTGTATTTAGCTCAACTGGAGAAGAATCAGATGGACACCTCAACATAATATTCTTGCAAATGAAAGATTCTAGTTTGAGAAGTCCATTCCACTAACCATTTCATTAAAAAAAGCTGTACATGTGTATAAAGTCTGTGCAACTAGTGACAAATCAGATCCATGACAACTTTAATTAAGTTTTTCATTACTCTTTTATTTCATGATTGAAAATGAGCAAAGAATATAGGGCTTCCCCGGTATTTGAAATCGAGACCTCCATTTACCAGGGCCCATATTCATAAAAGCGTGCTAGCTTAGTCCCTTGCTAAGTGTATTTCAAATGTAAAGTTTATTGAGCAACAACGGTCCCCAACTAAGGTAAGCTGGTTAAGCTTTAAGTACCTACTAAGTTAACCCTAGTTAGCCACTAAAAGATTGTGTGTTCAATACTTAGCCATGTATCCAGAATACACTTAGCATTAAACTAAGCTAGCAGGGTTTTATGAATATGGTGTCTGATTGATAGACCGGTGCTCTACCAACTGATAATGTATGACTATCATGAGCATTGAGAAGGGTTTCCAGGACGAACAACCATCACAACAGATGTCTGGCTCAATTGGTCGAGCACTGGTCTATCGATCTGGATGTCTTTGGTTAGAATCCCCTAGAGGCCCAATGTTCTTTGCTTATTTACATTTACATTATATATTTCTGATCAGTTTCCTTATCTTTGAAACAATTTTCATTTTGTAAAAATGCAATGCTTCAAATAAGCACAATAAAAACTTATTGGTTTCACCATTTCTTATTAAAAATGTGTTATTTTGTTTTAATGATTCAATAGAGAGATCATAATTAACTTTTTTTTAAATCTCTTTGGTATATATTTGCGAAAAAGTAGAGGCATTATATGAAAACATTTCTTAAACTATCAAATAAATGTTGGCCAATTGGATATATATTTATTAACTATATTTCTGCTGTTTCCGAACCGATTTTAATGTTGTTTTATATCTAAAAAAAATAGTATGCTTTTTCAAAATATTACACTTAGTTTTTCATTACATCATAAAATAATAATTTCCTGAAGCGCCCTCTAAACCAAAGCTGTACTATCCCTTTAAATACCTGGTTTTGGTTGAATGGCAGGGGGAATAAATGCGTGTTGATCGCGTGGGGCATTGAAGTCCACAGCCATGGGGGGCAGAGGGCTGTTCCCATGGGCAGATGGGTATTGCTGCATTGGATTATGAGTTGGCGATGTCGGATTGGCCGTATAGCGGTCCTTGGGCGAGCTTTGGCAACAGCCCATGGTGGATCCTTACAACATAGCACCACCTGGGGAATACAGATTAAAAAGGCAGCAAAAATTAAAAACATAGCAATCATCATCAAAAACGAGCAACATGAGGACAAAATATAAGCATTGTGGTAGCATTTGAAGTTACAAGTGTGGCGTGAGAGCGGTCTTTGGGCGAGCTATGGCAACAGCCCATAGTTGATCCTTACAACATAGCACTGCACCACCTGGGGAATACAGATTAAAAAGGCAGTAATAAATAATAAAAAATATATTAATTGTCATTTGATTTAAAGGAGCAACATAAGGACAAAATATTTATAAGCAACCTTGTAGCATTTGGAGTTGTTGTATTGGCCTGATAACGGTCCTTGGGGGAGTTATGGCAACAGCCCATGGTGGATCCTTACAACATAGCACCACCAGGGGAATACAGATTATAAAGGCAGTAATAAATAAAAAATATATTAATTGTCATTTTTTTTAAAGGAGCAACACGAGGGCAAAATATAAGCATAGATCTGGGTCCTGTTTCATAAAACTTTTCCAATTGTTTTAAGTGTCCAATTATAGTAAATACCATTTGAGCAACATCTCTAATGCTTGATGCTGATTGGCTGTAGCCATAGTAGCTACAATAATTGGACACTTACAACAGTTTAATACAAAAGTTTTATGAAACACTTTGAGTAGTTGAATTGGCCTGACAGGGGTGCTTGGGCGAGCTACACGGCAACAGGCCATGGTGGATCCTTACAACATAGCACCACCTGGGGAATACAGATTAAAAAGGCAGCAATTTGTGTAAATGTGGAAACACATGTACTGTATGGCAATTATTTTAAAAAGGAGTGAAATGAGGGGAAATTAAAAGCATTGTGGTAGCATATGAAGTTACAAGATGGGCCTGACAGCTGTTCTTTGGCGAGCTATGGCACCAGCATTTGACAAATTATTTGCATTTCAGTACATGAGAACATGAATACGATGAAGGATACAAATTTATACCAAAAGGATAATTTTGTGGTAATTAACAGTGACATTTTGTGAATGTTTGCTTGGAATTGCCCATCAATCATGGTTTGAAAAGAATGGAGGCCACATTAAAGTCTGAGTCAGACACCCATAAACAAACACACATTAAATACGGATGAAATAACAATCAAATCTGAATTTGGTGAGTCAATTGCGCTTTGTAACCGAAGAAAAGGTTGAATAAATACCAACTTTGTTTCCTGCCTACTTCCTTCTGATCCTATGTGTACTTGGTGCTACCATGGTTTTACCAATAAACTTGTACCCACATCTGAGAGCTGCATACCAAGGAAAGAATTAGTTTTTAATTTAAGGGGGTTATTTTTTTAATCTAATGAATATCACAAAATATTCTCCATAATTACCCTATGGTAATTTTAGGGGCTACCTACTCATTTCAGGGGGCTATTTTGAAAATTAGGGGGCAAAGTCGCCCTCAGCCCCCGGGTATTTCCTACCCTGCTGCATACATGTGTAGTAAATGGTGAAAATTTGTTGTACTTTTCAGACCAAACTAAATTTTACAGGTCAACACACACAATTATCTTGTGCACCATCTCCACTCACTGAGGAGCATACTTTCCTGAGCTGAGATATGAGGGCACTACTGCCTGTCAGGCTAATTAACACCCGATGAAGTACACATCTACATGTAGGTAGAAAGCATGCCTTGCTGAAGGACATGAATGCTAGGGCATCGATCGGTTTTAAAGGGACTTGGTAACATTGTCCAAATCCTCAAAATCCAATTGAAATTCTAGCAGTTCCATCATACCTTGTTGTATTCTTATTAACAAAAAAGCATGGGACAGGTTTCGGTTTTTTCAAATTTCCCTTTCGTTAAAAAAAGATATTTATGATTGAAGTGTTCAGATGTCAAATTATCCAATGGATCGTCAGAACCGTGTACAAAGTGAGTTAGTGAATGTCACTTTGCATTTTTGCTCATTACTCGGCCATATAAAGTCCATTTAACTTGAAATTTACAGACAACACCCAGTGGACATATCAGATAACAACAATATACGTATCAACCACTCATCGCTTTTTGCACATGTCAACAAAGTTACTAGATCCCTTTAAACTTGGGTCCCATGATTTTGTGAAAGTCAAGCGCGTATCTGATCTTACCACAACACCTTCACATTCAAGTCAGTGTGAAACTGAAAGGCATACAGTATTAGACTTGACAGTTGACTGATGTACATGTACACTCCATGTGTGTATTCAAAGGGATGAATGGTGGATAAAGTGTGTATGGTCGTGATCTGAAATGTCCAAGAATACTGTGTGAACATTTCATGTTAAATGGATATTATACGGCCAAGAATTGTGCCAAAACGAAAGTGATGTTTGCGAACTCATTTCACTGACTTTATACACAGTTATATACTTATATTTAACATTCCAGTGGATAATTACAAATTTGAACAATTTAATCGCAAAAATCTTTTTAACTAAAAGGAATTTGGAAAACTAAAAACTGTTCCATGCTTCTATTGGTAATTCATTATAAATTCAACAGGGTAAGAGAGAACCACTGTAGTTCTAAGTAAGATTTGTGGTTAAGATGTTACTCACATCTTTATCAAATCCTGCAATTGTTTCTTAAGAAAAGGCTGAATTCAAATTCACATCCTTCCTACTTCCTACTGACATCATATTGACATCATATCTAGATATATGACGTCATTGTACAGTATATTTTCAAACTTATTCCTCATACAGGCTATAACTTAAGGCTAAATACTAAAATGTTGACACACAGTATGGCGTTTATCGGAGTAGAAGACTCATTGGCCTACAATCCTAAGCTTCTCTGGTTTAAACTTACATTTATTCTTGACAATGTCCACTAGTGATTGAAATATAATTTCAAGGTAATCTCTTTCTTCAAAATTAAAATAAATGTTCATCACTTCCAGACATCATTCAGTTGGGTGTGGGTCAAATGTATATTTCTGTGATAATCTGCTATGCTATGTCCACAGAATGTGCTGCAACTTTAGGTTTTTTTAATATATTTTACAAATTGGGGCATGGCTGAGGAATTATAGCTGAATGCAAACTGCCATTTAATGACTAAGTGCTATATTCACAGCTCTATCAACAAAGGAAAGTTATGAAAGAAAAAAACATTATCATGCTTCAATTTCTTAAATATTACAAAGAAAACAGCAAATGTACAAAATGCAGCAGACCTTAGGTTCCGAACGAATACCTTTATTTCAATTTACTTCATTGGTCAACTAAACATAAATTTCCCCCTGAGAACACATTTTTCACTAAGCAGTTATCATGCTTCAATTTCCTCAATATATCAAAAAGAAAATGATCAGCAAAGTTACAAAATGCAAACCTAAAGTTTAGTTCCGAATGAATACCTTTCTTTCAATCCACTTCATTGGTCAACTAAATATAAATTTCCCCTACAGTAATATGAATACATTTTTCACTAAGCAGTTCCTCTTTCAGAATGTTACGGCCGTTAATCTTTCATGGGAGAACAATGGACACACTTCCTAAAAATAAGAATAACCTTTCCTACTCATTATGTAGCTAATTTACAACAAAAGAAATCAGATAGTGTACAGAATTTGGGTTGTTCTACTCTTCAATACTTTTGAATGGAGAGTTTGTTCAGAAATAGTTAACACCAAATGAACTTTGTACATTGAAATTTGAAAACTTACAGTGTAATAAAAAGAAAAGCACAACAAGCAGAGAACATTGCCTTTTATTACTTACCTTTTATTGTGTATATTATTGCCTCATACTCATAGAGGAACTATATAATATAACAACAATGATAATGATAATAATAATAGTTAGAATGAAAACAATAATAATATTTATAAATTATAATAATAATTATAATAATGGTGGCTACTAAATAACGCCCACGTTCTGTCTTGCGACGCTCGCAGACACACAATGAAATCAATCGGATCAATGCATCACATGAAGTGCACATTTTCCACTCCCTGGGGAGCAGGGCATGAAATACATGGGGGCTGAGGGCGACTTTGCCCCCTAATTTTCAAAATAGCCCCCTGAAATGAGTAGG
>JBAMJV010003410.1:0-30000 GCA_037951105.1 Echinarachnius parma
GCGATCGGTCCATTTGACACTTGACAACCCCAACTCCCTGCTTACAAAACTAAAACAGTGGTCTAAATCAGCGGCGGACCCCCCCCCCCCCCCCCCCCCCACCCCCACTTCCACACAAACACACACGCACAACCCGTTGTCGTGGTCCCGTTTTTGAATATACGCACCCCCAAAGCCAAACCCTCCGCCTTGAAAAATACAGGCTACCGGCCTGAGCGATTACATATTTTGTCTTGGGGTGGTTGTCTTGTGGGATAATTGTCTTTGGGTGCATGAAGGGGGGGGGGGGGGGGTAATTGTCGGGGGGGCGGGAATATTCCAGGGGGTTATCGACCGGGGGTGATAGTCTGGGGGGTAGCTGTCCGGGGGGTAGTTGTCCGGGGGGTAATAATCCGGGGTGAAGTTATCCGGGGGGTAGTTGGCCGGGGGGTAGTTGTCCAGGGGGTAGTAGTCCGGGGGGTATTTGTCCGGGGGGTAGTTGTCCGGGGGGTAGTTGTCCAGGGGGTAGTTGTCCGGGGGGTAGTTGGCCGGGGGGTAGTTGTCCGGGGGGTAGTTGTCTTGGGGGGTAGTTGTCTTGGGGGGTAATTGTCTTGGGGGGTAATTGTCTTGGGGGTAGTTTTCCGAGGGGTAATTGTCCTAGGGGGGTAGTTGTCCGGGGGATAATCTTCCGGGGGTGGTTGTCTAGGGGGTAGTAGTCCGGACACGCATCACAATATCGGACTGACTTCTTAATAGAGATGTCATATTTATGTAGGAGTAATGACATCCGCCCGACATCTATTTAACAACCTTTCACCGACCTTTAAATTGCTATAATTTCCGACATCTGTGCGGTATAGGCCCAAAGTTGTATTTCAGTTGTCATATTTATGTTTAATTAATAACATTGGCCCGACATACATTTCACAACGTTTTACCGACCTCTAAAATTACTACCAGTTCCAACATCGGGGCGATAGAAGGCCGATTTTATATTTGAGATGTAATATTCATGTCGAATTATTGACATCGGCACAACATCCATTTAATGACTATTTAATGATTAGTTTCATTGGTGCCATTTATGACATCGGCAGGATATCGATTTGGCGTCATAATTGAGATGTCATATGGATGTCCAATGGAAAACATTGGTCCGACATCAATGTTACCACCATTTACCGACCTCTTTGATTGCTACAAGTTCCAACATCGGCGCGAAATTATCCCGACGTCATATTGGAGATGACATATTCATGTCAGAATATTGAGATGGGCGCAACATCGATTTTTCATTTCGACTATTTTCCGATTTGTGTCATTGCTGCCAATTCTGACATCGGCGCGATATCGGCTTGACGTCATATTTGTGATGTCATATTGATGTCCAATTAATAACATCCGTCCGACATCAATTCCACAACCATTTACCGACCTCTTAAAATGATATATTCCGACATTGGTACAACATTGGCCCAACGTAATATTTGAGATGTCATATTCATGTTGGTTTATTGACATCGGCCCAACATTAATATTACAACCCTCTATCTAACCCTTCAATTGGTATCAGTTTTGGCATTGGTGCGATTCTAGCTCGACGTTTTATTTGAGACGTATTTTTTTGTCAGCTTAATGACATCGGCACGAGATTCAACTACAACCATTTTCCGACTTACTTCATTTCCAAAACCTCCAACTTAAATTCGACGTTGGCGTAATGTTGGCGCGACGTCTGTTTGCTGACCGCGATCTTGCCAACGACCTGCCGACACCGGTCCGACGTCAGTTAGCTAACTGGGTACTTATAATATTTTTGTTAACTTGCTTTGAGAATCTTGAATTAATTGAATTTCGGTTAATCGATTACAAATATTAGTGATTCAAAAGTAAAAAAAAACAAGGATTGCTATCAGGGAATTCATGATCGATTATAGGCAATCGTAAGTGAAATGAAAATTTCTGGAATTATTTATATTTAAAAATATACTTTGTTCATGTCCTTGCTGCTGTATATAATTTAGAAGGATATATAAGAATATAAATAACACCTTTAAATAGTGTTATGAATATGATTTGAAGGTGGATTATTTCAGATTCAACGATCTGCAAATACTAACCATTACAAAACATACATGATAAGGGCTTATGCCGACAGGGTGGGTAGCGTCGCGACGCGTCGCGTTGACTTGAATACGACCATTCGTCCAAAGCCCCCCGGTTTTGCCGAAAGGGTGTGTTGGGAGCGTCGCGTCGCGTTGCGTTGACTGGAACGCAACCATTCGTCCAAAGCCCCCCCCCCCCCCGGGTTTGCCGAAAGGGTGCATTGAAAGCACTGATTTCCCATTGACAAAACAAATCATTCCGATAGGCATATCTCAGCCGATTCTTAACATATTTAATTGATGTTTGGTATTTGGACATTATTTTCCATGCTCTATCGGTAAATGAAGTACAAATTTGAAAATTCAAAAAATAAATTGTAATGACGTCATATCTTGTTTACTCAATTTGCTCAAGAGTAAGCATCTAAACCTTGGAATAGTTAAGCTTCGGATTGATTTAATTTGTGTGTAATTGAAACTTGAAAATACACAAACCTGAATAATGATAATTTGACCAGTGGCGTAACCAAGATCAAGGCGGGGGGGGGGGGGGGGGGGGGGGGGTTAGAGAGAGTGGCTGTAGAAAGTTTTTGAACCCGAGACCAAGTACATTTACTTTTTTTTTTGAGGTCGAGACCAGGACCAGTCACTTATTTTCGAGGCAGAGACTAAGACATTTTTCTAGCGGGAGGGGGTAGGGGGGGGGGGGGGTCGTGTCCGTTGAAAATGTTCGTAACCAAGACCAACTATGTTCAATATTTTTCAGGCTGAAACCAGGGTTCTTCGCAATTTTACAACGCCAAGACCACGGATAATGGTGGTCGAGGCCGCTTAAATGTGGTCTCGAGACCAGCTACAAGTTGTAAAGAGGGGGTTCAACCACCCCCCCCCCCCCCCCAACAAAAATAAATAATAATAATAATATCTGGGTACGCCTATGGATCAGACTCAAATTAGTTAATTCTGAAAGTAAACTATTGCAAGTCTTAGATGTAGACTCTTTAGTAAATGTATATGTTGATCAAATAGGCCCTTCATAAGTTGTAAATACTTTCAGGGACACAATCAAACACACATGACTCGCAACTGAGCTTAATTATAATACAACATTAACAAGGCGGTTGTACTAACCCATTTCCTGGAATGCGCGGTAGTAAGCGGTAAACGAGGGCGTGGGAATCGAACTTCATACACTTACAAACACAATCATAAGGCTTCATAATATATTGAATATTAATATAAATGAACCATGTGCTATAAAATCCCATCTTGTGGAAAAGTCGGTCTCTCATAGGATAACACGTGTTTCGTCGCGGTGGCGAAACAAAAACTCAGAGATCGAAATGGCCGCGCAAGTTACGGACGCGTCTTTGATGTACACATCATTGTACAAAACGCGTACATTCGGAATAAGGCCCCCCGTATGTGCCATTTGGTAGCGTTATCTGAACTGACGCGCCTTAACGCTCCCAACGCACCCTTTCGGCAAAACCGGGGGGGGGGGGGGGCTTTAGACGAATGGTCGCGTTCCAGTCAACGCGACGCTACCCACCCTTTCGCATAAGCCCATGCTATTAACGGGACGAAGTCAGTGAGGCAGCGAGTGATAACAATAAACCGGATTTCGTCCCTTTTCATAGGAAGCCGCGCATTCACGCTCTCAGCCTCCCGGCCCGCGTAATCCGTCCTTTCATCAGAAAGGCGGGACCCTCGTGAAAGCCGGGGAAAGCCGCGGTTGTTCTAAATGGCAAAGCGCCTGCTAAGAAGAGGTGTATATACAGTGCGAGTCAAAAAAAACAAAACCGGACTTTGATAGCTTATAAATCCATATATCCAAAAGTATAGTATGTTGATATTGGTATCATATTAAAGCCTAGGAAATCTCCTTTAAAATGATATATCATACACTTTGGTCACTTCACGCTTCACCGAACACGACCTAATTATCGAAAGGCATGCAAAAACTCCCGTGTCCAATTTTGCAGTGTTCTTGCTTTGTGAATGGTTGCTTCTGTTGTTTGATTGTCAAAGATATCTTCATCATGCACGTCCTATTCAGGGGTCCCTGCCTCCAAACAGTGTGGTTGCTGATGTGAGGACAGTGTGTGATCCCCTTCCACCCTGATAAACATGACAACACTGGCAACAACCTAATATTTTGTTGTGATTCACCAAAGGATATTCTTGAAATGTTCATTTGAAAAAAACTTAAACAGACGCATTCATTCATGATAAACACAACAAAAACCTAAATCAAGATAGCGTAAAAACGAAAAGGTTTTGAGCAAAGTAACTTGGCAGGGTTTGTCCTACATTGATTGACTAACTTCTCTGTGAAAATGAGATTGATCCGCCATGTCATGCATGAGTGAGTACACATTAAAGGCAAAGCTGTCACTTTTTGAAAGTCACAAGAGTCAAACAATTACAATTTTGCCTTTAATGTGTGCTCATTCATGCATGACTCGACGGACCAATTTTATTTTCGCACATAAGTTATTCAATAAGTGTATAAACAATCCTGCCAAGTTATTTTGCTAAAAACCTTTTCGTTAAAAAGTTATGATATTTTGATTAGGAGAGGACTTACTTTTTTTGTTGTGTTTAGAACAAGACGACGGCAAACTTGGACACGGGTGGTTTGTGCATGACTGTGGATAATAAGGTCATGCTCGATGATGCGTAAAGTGATCAAAATGTGTGATATATCATTTTAAAGGCAATTTCCCAAGCTTTAATATGATACAAATATCAACATATATATGTTTGTAATTGTGGATTTATAAACTATCAAAGTCCGGTTTCGTTTTTTTTGACTCGCACTGTATATTATACCGATTGCGACCTATGTTTGTAGGATGATAGGATGATAGGTTTAGGAGTAGGCAATAGGTGTAGGAATAGGTATAGAATTATGATTTATGAATGAATTTGTGTTAAGGGTAAACAAAATGCATGGATCGGACGTGGAATCTATGGCCATTTGACATTGGGCCATTGTCAAATTTTGATGTCGGTCCAGCATCAGAAAATGACGTTGGGCCAATGTTGGGTTAGCGGACATTCAAAGTAAACGTCGGGCGAACGTCAAGATTTGATGTTGGGCCAACGTCAAGATTTGATGTTGGGCCAACAATAAAAAATAACGTTGGGCTAATGTCGGGCTGGCGGACATTTTAATGTCGGGCCAACGTCAGAATTTGATGTTGGCCCAACGTCGGAATTTGATGTTGGCCCAACGTCAGGATTTGATATTGGGCCATTGGCGGAAATTGACGTTGGGCCAACATCACATAATGATGTCGTGACAATGTTTGGCTAGCGGACATTTTAACCTCGAGCCGACATCATAATGTTATGTTGGTCCAATGTCATGAGTTGATGTTGGGCTATTGTCGGAAATTGACTTCATGCCAATATCACAAAATGACGTAGTGACGATGTTGGGCTGGAGGACATTTTAACGTCGAGCCCACATCATAATTTGATATCTTTCCTATTTCTGGATTCCGTGTTGGGCCATTGTCGGAAATTTACATTGGCTCAACATCACAAAATGATATCGGGACAATGTTGGACTGGCGGACATTTTAACGTCGGGCCGACGTCAGAACTTGATGTTCTCTCAACGTCAGGAATCGTTGTTGGGCCTATCGTTAGAACTGACATTGGGCCATTGTCAATAATTGATGTTGGGCCGAAATCGCTAAATGACGTTGGCCCAGCATTAAAAAAGGACGCCGAGCTGATGTTGGGCTGGCGGACATTTTCACGCCTCGGTGACGTCGCATGTCGCATGTTGGACCAACGTCCCCTTACAACGAAAATGACATCGGCCCAACGATGGCACGACGTCAGGTGGCTAGCTGGGTAAGACTTGTTCATTCTAACATTAACAAACTAATCTAATACATCTTCATCTTCTTCTTCATCAACATCGTCATCATCATCATCATCATCATCATCATCATCATCATCATATCCCAGGGTGAAAATACCATTGAGTATATTACCAATTGAATTCAATTGGTAATAAATTCAATGGGATTTTTACCCTGGGTGGTTAATTGTGAATTGAACATGTTTGATTGCTGAGTAGAATGCACATATGAAAAATCAAAAATAAAAATGCAAGAATTTGAAATGATATCTTCTATACCCAGCAAACACAAAACGTTTACAGAACGTTCACAAAACGTTCTTATTAGGTTCCGTAGGTCTTCGTCTTTAATGAACGTTTACATAACGTTTACAAAACGTTTTTATTAGGTTTCGTAGGTCTTTGTCTTTAATGAACGTGTACAGAACGTTTAAAAAACGTTTTTATTAGGTTCCGTATGTCTTCGTCTTTAATGAACGTTTACAGAACGTTGTTAAAACGTTCTACTGGTCCTTGCACTTGAAAGCAAATGCATGAAATGTTTTTTTATTGTTTTTCTAACGCTTACAAAAACGATCTAAAAACGTCCATTTGGAACGTTCTAAAATCGTTTCCAACCTTCCACAAATAAACGTTTTAAAAACGTTTTCACAGAACGTCCAAATAACCAACTTGGAACCCCAGGTCGAAATTCCCATAGAACCAAGGCCCATAGGAATCCCATAGACACCAATAGGCCTAATGGTTTCTAAGCGATCCTATGGGTTTCAATAGGGAAAGTGGAACATGGGTTTCTATGGGTTTAAATGGGTCTCTATGGTTCTTTCTATGGGTTTTGATTTGTGGGGACTTTCGACCTGGTAAATTTCTATGGGTCCCATAGAATATCATAGAACATCATAGAAAACCCATAGAACATCATAGAAAACCCATAAAACATCATAGAAAACCCATAGAACATCATAGAAAACCCATAGAACATCATAGAAAACCCATAGAACATCATAGAAAACCCATAGAACACCATAGGAAACCCATAGGGGACCCATAGCATTGTCCCATGGTTTCTATGGGAATTTCGACTTGGGACCTGTTTAGAACGTTCATAAAACGTCCAATTGTTAGTTGGGAAAGGTTATTGCATCATAACTCGCTAATGCATGAAAACAAATGGCTTAAATGGATTGCGTATAACATCCCCAGTCCAATGACACCATTACAAAATAAATTGACCCAACGGTTAACGGACTATGGTGATTTGAAAAACTGTGCCCAAGCCAATTTTTACAAAACTCCCTCAGAAGAATAGACTTTAGCGCCACAACCGTTGTGCGAATTGGGCTAAAACTTGAAATTTGTACTTTAAAAGGTTGAAATATCATATAAAAATTATATCACATATGAAACAAAAATTTAAAGGGGTGCGATGAAATCCATTGGGTGATTTGACATGGAATGACCCCTATCCATTCTTCATCGAAGAATATACAGTGTTTGCCTGAAGTATTGCAAGGTAATCTGTATGACAAGTTTGTTTTATGAATTTAAATAAATGTATGTGAGTGATCGTCAGCAATGTTCTACGATATGCTTATTAGCTGTTTAGCTCAGTATTTTGTTTCAAATAAATGCTACACAAGAAAACTGTTTTTTTTGTGCCAATAATATAAGTATATATTTGACAGAAAAGCATTTTACCATCATTTCTTACGAAGAATGTTGATATTGTCGTGGTTACGAGCCCCCTCTTCGACCCACTGCAGTAGAAGGCTCCAAATGCGTCTGTAAACCATGAGTCACCATGGAAGGACACGACCATCGGGTTCCCATTCCTATGGGTTGAAGGCAGCACAGCAGTGGGGGGATCTGGTGCATTGGAATATGGGATGGGAGCCGTCCGTCCAAACCCAAACGTGTTCCTTGATGCAGGACCGGTGCTAAAGCATCGGTAAGATGCCTGGCCATTATTTATATCGCTTTGGAACTTGGTCAAGATCGTCATGTGAAGGTATGCATCTAGAAAAAGAGGAAGACATTAAAATGATGTTTTATGATGATTATAAGCGCCAAACCAAGAAGATTGAGAATTCAACCCGATCACTACGGGGACTGAGAATTCTCGGTCCCTGGTGCGCCTACTCATATACGGGAATTGAGATTTCTCGGTTCCGAGCAAGGGCTATATCAATTGCATAAACATACATGTATGCATATTGTAAGTGGGCAACTCCAGCGTCACGGACATTACAAATCAGAGAATTTTTATGACTTTCGAATGCCACTACTAATTCATACCTCTAACTAATGTCTAACTTTTATTTTGATTACAAAACAATATCCTAGTTAAGTATGCAAAAAAAGTTTCAGAACATTTATCCAATTCGTTACTGAGTAATTCTGCGAAATGTGCGCCGTCACGGACATTACATCTTTTGGACATGACTTTTTGCATCCATATACATCTTTGCAAAAGTCTGTGAGTTCTGAGACCTCATAAAGGTGATTTAGGTATTTAATTACAGACAAGGCAATGATGAATTGAATCCAAGTTGTTTTGGGGGAAACGGGCCAGGCATATGTGATCTAGACAACAAAACGTTGCGTCACGGACATTACATTTTCAGCGTCACGGACATTACACTTTTGTCCACTTTTTCTAAACTCAGAAATAACCCGCAAAAAATGCTCCATTGTGCATGACACTTTTTTAATTGTACATTTTATATGTAATCAAACAGTTTTCAGAAAAAAAATTATATTTCAATTTTTTTTTCAATTAGCAAAAAATTATTTTAAAATATTAAAAAGTTTTTCCAAAATTATTGTAAAATTTGAAATTTTTCAACAGAATGTGCAGTAAACCAAATGTTCAACTATTAAAAAAAATATTATACATTTTTAATGACGTACAATGCTGTTTTGTGCCAAAAAATTGTAAAATCTAAAAAAAGTGGGCATAACACATGGAAAATCATGGACTAAGAGTATAATTTTTGCAATTTGATCATACTATATGAGATTTAACTCTTTCTCCTCCCAGTAAGTTATAGTCAAGTCTTTATTGATTATTGAGACATGCATGTTCAAATTAAGCAAGGAATTTAGTTTTATAAATAGTTCAGAGTACTGACTCAAAGTTCACTATCTGATTAACGATACAATTTATTAAAATTTGAACCAGGAAGGTAGTAGTCCCCCTGTTACTTGGGATTATCTTATTTCTTGGCTAAAGTAAGATATTTACATAAGAAAATAATGCTTGATATTTTTTTGCTCTGCTTTTTTATACTTTTCACTGTGTATGTAATGTCCGTGACGCAGCCGTGATGTAATGTCCGTGACGCCATTCTGGACAAGCCATCAAATATTTTAGTAAATGCTCTTGATATACTTTATGATATAACATTCTAGCTTTGCAAATGAATTTTGAATTAAATTGAATTAGGACTTCTGCTTCTACAAAAACTTTTATATCTAAAACGTCACGGACATTACAAATCAATGTTGTAAGAATCAAGATTTTATCCAATAACAGTTTTCAAAAAGTAAAGATTTGTACACAATTTCCTTTTCTATGATGTTAAAACAAAGCATAAACAAGACATTAGAAGTAGAATTATTGTTCTGAAGTGATCCATATTTTTAACTTTTATTTCATAAACAACGGATGCAAATTTCATCATTTTTGGGGGTAATACATACAATTTTTGTCCCAACTTCAATGGCCAAAAAAAAAAAAAATTCTGCATTGAATTTCAAAATTTTCCCTTTCGTCATCAAAATATGGTCCTTCCTCATTACTATCCAGTAGTTAACAAGGCTGTCCCATGAGTTTCATTTTTCCATCCTTGGGTGACATTTTTCGTGGAATTGCCCAAGTACACTATTATTTGGCTGAATTTGAATTGAATTGAATTTATTCGGTAAAAAAGTAAAATACAAAATATCACAAAATAAATGTACATTATATACAATTTTAAGCCGGAACCTCTGTGAAGCAGCAGCTTGTATTTGAGACCCCAATAAATAGACATTTACAAAATAAAGACAACAATCAGTATAGCAGTAGCTTTATATATCACAATCATACGCATTCACACAGGATAGGAAAAAGAGAGGAAGAAAGGGGAGAGATCTAGTCAGTCATGGATGAAAGCTCATAAAACGCCAGGCGTTTGAATAGGGTTTTAAAACGATTAAGAGGGGTGCTAGATTTGAGTTCTTTACTAGTAGAATTCCATTCATTAACACCAGTGAAACTAATAGAATGGGTTCTGATTGTTAGGTGGGAAATGGGTTTGCGCAAATGTTAAAATTCCGAGTAGGATAGGTATGAATCAATTGATTGGTTTTAAACATATTATTAAATATTTCTGGAAGAATACCTCTGTGTAATTTAAACATAAAAATAAGAATATTGAGTTTCACAAGATAAGGCAATGGAAGAGTTTTCAATTGTACAAAAATAGGAAGAGAATGACTTACATAATGACTATTTGAAATAACACATACGGCACGTTTCTGGAGTAAAAGTATCTTATGTGTGTACTTTATATGAGTTTCCCCAAGTTTCATTACAATAATTTAAGTGTGGTAAGATGATTGCATTATAAATATAAATCAATATCCTAGAAGGTAAAATATTTTTCAATGTAACACTCCAATACCTCTAGATAATTTAGATGAAACGTTCATAATATGATATTTCCAATATAATGATTCATGAATAATAATGCCTAGGAAATTAATTGTCTCAGTTCTTTCTATGATGATATTATCAATTGATAATGGATTTATATCATGTGGAATCTTTTTATTCTTAGAACGAAATGTAATATACTTGGTCTTAGTGAAATTTAAAAACGACTTATTACATCTAAACCAATCATTAAGCTTCTCTAGTTCCTGATTCATAGTAGATATTAACAATGATACATATTTATTTGAATACAATACTACTGTATCGTCAGCAAAGAGTGAAAATGTTAACAATTTAGAGGAGTTAATTACATCATTTATATAAATAAAAAATAAGAGAGGTCCTAATACAGAACCTTGTGGTACCCCAATATCTACATTTGCATATTCGGATTCGACACCATCTACCACCACATATTGTTTTCTATTTAATAAAAAACTTCGGAACCACAGTAAGGGTAAGCCCCGAAGTCCATAAAATTGAATTTTTTAAAGAAGAATATGGTGGTCGATGGTGTCAAACGCCTTTGATAAATCCATAAAAACTCCACAGCAAACATTTCCCTTGTCCATATTTCGTAATATATTTTCAGTAAAATTAATTACGCTTAGAGAGGTAGAATGATTTTTACGGAATCCAAATTGTTCAGGAATTAGTATATGATTTTTAGTAACAAAATCATATAGTCTGTCATACATTAACCTTTCTAATAACTTAGAAAAAATTGGAAGGAGTGCAATAGGTCTATAATTTACTATATTTTCTGGGTTATCTTTTTTAAACAGAGGAATAATTGTTGCTATCTTTATTTTTTCAGGAACAATGCCAGAGCTTAGTGACTCATTAAAAATATCACATAATGGGTGTACAAAATAATGAATACATTCTTTTACTATTAGAGGTGAAATATCATCAGATCCACTAGCCTTAGATATTTTGATCAAAGAAGACATTTTAACAATTTCATAAATAGATGTAGGTTTCACAGAGAAAGACAATGAGTTTGGATGCGACAAGTAATCAAAAAATGAACTACTTGAGAGTGAATTCAAAAGATGTTTTCCCACATTTACAAAATAAGAATTAAAGTGTTTTGAATTTAACTTCAAATCGCAGAAATACATATTTTTAGGAAGAACATTATATATTTTGTTACCAAGAATATCATTTATTTGACTCCAAGTTTTCTTCATATCACATTGCATTGCAATGAATATATTTTTATGATATTCTATTTTAGAACATCGTATTACATTTGTAAGTACATTTTTATATTAATAATAATAATAATGGTGGCTACTTATATAGCGCACGTTCCGTCTTTCGACGGTCGCGGCGCATCACTATTATTACCCCGGTCATCGGATACATACTGCACTCAAGCCAGCACACAAAGTGCACATTGTCCACTCCCTGGGGAGCATTCCAGCCAGGCAACCACATAGGTGCACACAGTGCTTAGTAACTCCTTCCCATCCTTCCGGGTACCCATTTATACACCTGGGTCGAGAGCAGCAATAGTGGATAGATTGTCTTGCCGAAGGACAAACGCGGTGGGCTGGGTTCGAACCCGGGATCTCACGATTGGAAAGCGCGCGCTCTACCAATGTTGCCACACCACATTTTGTGTACTTTATTACATTTTGAATACTAGGTGTTTTCAATTGCTTTTTATATAGTTTATTTTTACGCTTTATAGATTGAAATATGGCTTTTGTAATCCATGGGTTCTTAATCTTACTTTTTTTCTTGTTCTTAATTTTTTTTAGAGGGAATCATTTATTGTACATTATATACTAAAAAATTTAACAAGAAATATATCATAACATTGATTTGCATCATCACAATTATAAACACTAGACCAATCAGTTTAAATCCATGATTGTTTAAATAACAAGATATTATATTCAATAATAACACGTTTTTGTAAGTTCTGTTTATGTTGGGGTGTATTCACACTCTGATTAGCATAGTTACTTGAAATACTGTAAATTGGAAAATGGTCTGAAAGATCATCATAAAGATTCCGGATTGATTTTTCATTTTTTATTGTATTCGTGAAAATATTGTCTATTAAGGAAGCTCTATTTACTGAAACTCGAGTTGGTTTGTCTATTAAATGGTACATACAATATGAATACAACATATCCAAAAATAATTTGTTTTTGAGTGAGTACCATAACTTAATAAATTTATATTACAGTCTCCTAACAAATATATATCTTTCTTTTCACGTTCCAATATTTGAAATAAATCCATAATTTTTTTAGTAAAACAAGTAATATCAGTGTTTGGCGGACGGTACATACATGCTACAATAACTGACTTTCTATTCACTTTACATTCAACAAAACTCATTTCATAATTACTTGTAATACAAGACAAATCAGTTCGCACAGTATATTGAATATTACTATTTACATATAAAGCAACCCCACCACCTATTTTGTCTGTTCTACATACATTACATGAGTGAGTGAATAGTTGGGAATATTGTACATATTTATATTTGTTTTTGAATTAAACCAAGTCTCAGATATAGCCATTATGTCAAAATCAAATTCAAGAGATGAAATTAATATTTTAAATTGATTAAAGTGTTTCGGAAGACTTCTTTCATTGAGATGAAATAAAGAAAAGCTTTGTGGTTCATAATTAGTATATTTCTCACTAAAGTCTTCACTAAACATATATTCGCTTGTAGTATTTAAATCAAAGTTATCTTGTACAGCAAACGGGTCTTCATTGTCCTCAGGTAAATTTTATTTAATGGAATTAATAGTAAGAGGGTTTATTTTTAAGGATTGAAATCTATTCATATCTATTTGTTTGGACAAGTGAAAATAACAATATACTATCAAATAAAATTCTTCAACATCTATTATATGGTTGAATGGTAGATTATCTGAAACACAGTTTATACAAAGCCATGACTGAGTGGAAGAGAAAGAGTTACAATTCATGCACACACACATTCACACTGCTATATACAGCAAATTTTGAACAAAGATTGAACCCTTGGCTACATGTATATCAAGTTTCTCCGACTCTAGTTGAGTGATTATTGTTTTATTACAATTTTATCATGGTAATACACAGGTCTACTTTCAGGATATTTGTATAGAAACACATGCAAGCCAATATAGATATATATATTTTTCATCAATTGTGATGAGATTAAAACAAAGCACATAATGTATACATCAAGTTTTATTCGGCATTTGCAGACTTATTGTACAATACTCGCGATAGTACATACTTAACCTACGGCTCATACATTGTAGGCTACACACTACTAATTTGTATTTTGTTTCAGAACAGAAACAAATACAGTCATGTATAACGGGTTTTGTTTGAAATGGCCTCTTAAACATACCAAGCCCACATATCGTGTATTCTTAGTGTATTTCGGTAAAATAATACACAAATAAATAACTTTATTCCTTTTGTGCACTGTTTATAAAAGTGTCAGCACAACATCAAATAATAGGATATGCAATTTTTAATACGAAAATCCTAATTACATTTAGACATAGCAAATAATTATGATATACCCTTAAAATCTAAAACATTTTAGTTACATATATATACATGTAGATTGGTATTGTCTTATTTTATAAAGTGCATCTAACAAATACATTTAATCCCATTTTAGCTCATTTCACTTAATGCGTCAGTTACATTATACTGTGTACAATTCTTTCCTGCATTTTGGGACACAAACTACAAAGGTCCAACTGGTCATCTAACCAGAGAGGAACAACATACATACTTAGAAAAGAACATGCTCACGATAACATGCTCTGGAGGGTCTTTTTTAAAACATGGCCTCGGCAAGGCTGAAGATCGTTTAAACATGTTAAAGGGGAGGAAACGCCGGATGTTTTTGCTTGCTGTCACTGACAAGTGCATACTTCCTGTCACGTCTTGTCCTATATGTCTTCATAGGTATTGCTCATAATGGAAATAATGTTTTTTAACCACTATCAGCTGTTTTGACTGAGCACTAAAAGCTGCCATACGGTACCGGTGGAAAACATGGCAGCCTCCAGTGATAGTGCTTTCAAAAACATTATTTATTCTTTATATTATAAGTGAAACCTAATAGGATATATACGACATCTGCCCCGCGTCAAAAAGAAATTTTTAAGTTACAATTAGTTGTAAGTCAGAACATTTGCGCCTTTAAACCAATCAGATTTGCGCATAATAGAACACATGATCTTACTTATAATTAATTGTAACTTACAATCAATTATATCTCTTTCTGCAACGGGGCAAAGACGTGACAGAATATCTGCACTTATCAGTAAGGCCAGCACAAATCTCATCGTTTCTCCCACATACTTCCTTGTGATCATATTACCAAGATAAGATGGAGTAGGTTTCGGTTCTCGAGTTTCTCTTTTGCTATGACACTCATTCAGTTTCAGTTTCAGTTTAGTTTATTTCATTTCCAACACAAAATTCAAATATATATCATTGTACAAAACAATATCAAGTTTACATGTGTGTAATAAATTGAAATAGCTGTACAATTTTTACCGTGGCAACTTCACACATCACTTAATAGTCATATATCAATATACAACATACCAATTTGATCAACCCTTCATCAGTGTTTACACATGTCAACAAGTTACCATGTTACCAGTCATCGCAATATTGGTCAGATTTATTATCTACACTTAAACAAGCTCGAATGGTAGAAATCGGGGTGGTGTCCATTTGCTGTTGAATTCAGTTCGGTCTGCCAGCAGGGTGCTGCCGAATTCGATTTGGTTTGGATTCGGACTCCCACCTTTCAGTATGTGACATGTTCCAAGTGGAAACGATTATGTTTTACTTAGACATATTCTGGATGGCTTATGCCGAAAGGGTGGGTAGCGTCGCGTCGCGTCGCGTTGAATGGAACGCGACCATTCGTCCAAAGCCCCCCCCCCCCGGTTTTGCCGAAAGGGTGTGTTGAGAGCGTTAAGGCGCGTCAGCTCAGATAACGCTACCAAATGGCACATACGGGGGGGGGGGGGGGGGGGGCTTATTCCGAATGTACGCGTTTAGAGTTATATATGCATACAATGATGTGTACATCAAAGACGCGACCGTAAATTGCGCCATTTCAATCTCTGAGTTCTCGTTTCGCCACCGCGACGAAACACGTGTTATCCTATGAGAGACCGACTCTTCCAGAAGATGGGATTTTATAGCGCATGGTTGATTGATTGAACCGATGCGCAAGGCGTGCGTGCTTCGGATGTACTGTAGTCGATATAATTATGAAGCATTATTATTGCGTTTGTAAAATATTATGATGTCCGATTCCCACGCTCTATTTAGTTTACCGCGTTCAGTTTAGTTGCGAGTCATGTGTGTTCGATTGTGTACCTGATAGTATATAAAACTCATGAAGGGCCTATTTTTTTATCAAAATACACATTTACTAAAGATTCTACATCTAAGACTTGGAATAGTTTACCTTCGGAGTTAATTAATTTGAGTCTGATCCATAGGCGTACACAGGAGAGGGGGATTTGGGGGGGGGGGGGTTCAACCCCCCCCCCCCCCTTTTTGATCAAATAATGACTGTTTTGGGGTTTGAACCCCTTCTTTACAATTTGTAGCTGGTCTCGAGACCACATTTAAGCCCTCGAAAATTGTAAATGTACTTGGTCTCGGCTTCAAAAAATGTATACGGCCACTCCCCCCCCCCTCCCCCGCTGCTTACATAAATTTGTCAGACGACATTCCCCCACCCCCCCCCCCCCCCCTGAAAAAATCCTGCCCACCATCATTCAGGTTTGTGTCATTTCAAATTTCGATTACACACAAATTAATACAATCCGAAGGTGAACTATTCCAAGGCTTCGATGGTTACTCTTGAGCAAATTGAGTACACAAGAAATAACGTCATATCAATCTTTTTATTTTATTTTCAAATTTGAACTTCATTTACCGAAAGAGCATACAAAATACAATGTCCAAATACCCAAAATCAATTAAATATGTACAGAATTGGCTGAGATATGCCTAATCGCATGATTTTTTTTGTCAATGGGAAATCAGTGCTTCAACGCACACTTTCGGCAAAACCGGGGGGGGGGGGGGGGGGGAGGGGGCTTTGGACGAATGTTCGCGTTCCAGTCAACGCGACGCGACGCGACGCCCCCAACGCACCCTTTCGGCAAAACCGGGGGGGCTTTTTGACGAATGGTCGCGTTCCAGTCAACGCGACGCGACGCGACGCTACCCACCCTTTCGGCATAAGCCATTCTGGATTACCCAAGATCATGACACATATTTTAATTGCCAATTAACTTTGTATGTATTATTGTATACTATTTATTTATTTCAGGTATGATATAGATACCCATGTCCGGAGTACAACATCTATTACGATAAAGTAATCATTGATGAATTAAAATTCAAACACGAATATTATACAGAAAAAATGAAAAGGGAATAAATGTGTTACAATAATTATGATAATTAGCGTGTGTACCTATATGTGTATATATATGTTGTTTCTGTTTGTATTATCGTCACTTTATAGCCTCTGAAGAAGATTCTGCTAGGATCGAAAATTTAGGCCCTATATTGACTCACAATAATTATATAAACCTTCGAATAAAATTAATATCATACCAAGCAATAATTATGAAAATAACGGTCAGTTCCACGTGATAGGAGATACAGGGAGACGAGAGGGACGCGGAGAGGGAGATGGGCAAGGAAGGAGAAATAGATAAGTCAGAACTAATGAGAAAGTTAACAATTTTAACAGTTAATAAACACATTATTTATTGTATATGATTATAATTTTCCTTGTACATCTGTTAAATTTTACATAATGTAACCTTTGTTTTGTTTTGTTCAATACTATGTATACTCCGCAAAAAAAGAAACAGGACACTTGTTTAAGTTGAAATATGTCATATTATGTACGATAAAGTGTACATTATTATAATATATCAAATTAAGGGAAATTTAGTCTTCTACAGGCAGTGTGTAAATCAAAGGTGTAATCGTTCATGCATGAACTGCCATGGTCAATTAACAATAGCAAGGTCGGTTTTCAAAAATAGCAAAAACAATGGACGACCGCACCATTCGACTGCAATGAGTAAGCGTCTTGCTTGAAACAAGATGTGCGGGGCAAGTACATTATTACATTACTAACCTTATTGTCATGAACAAACTCCGAAAATACACATTTTCCAATAACACAGGGCCAGGTTATGAGAACATCAACATACGGGTCTGTCTTTGAGGCATAAAGCTTGTCTGTTTCATGTGTCCCCTGCGATTTTAACCATAGTTACCTGGAGAAGTGACATGTTAGAGACTGCCCAAATGGTTGACCAAGGGTGACATCAGGTTTTGAAGATCTTTGGACTACGGTAGAATTCTTGAGATGAATTCATACCACGTTTCATGCTGAAATAAGGGCACAAACTGTGGTTTCAACGAATAAACCTTAGACATGGAATTCCCCACTTTGTTACATTTGGATGAAAACAAACCCTCATAACGTTCACAATTTGTCTTCATTAACACCTTTTCTATTGAGATGAAACTTAAAACAAATCACATTTGTAATGAAAACATTATGCCATGTCATGAATATAGCGTTTATATTATGCTTATCAACATTTAAATGGTTGAATGGATGTTCCATTTTTGCTATTTTTGAAAAGAGACCTTGCGGTAGTCAATTGACCGTAACAAGTCATGCATGAAAGATTTCTCCTGAATGTTATGCAAATATTGAAGAGGGTCATTATATCTTTAATTTGATATACAATAACATATATTTTATCGTTAAACAATATGAGATATCATGTCTTAAATAAGTGTCCTGTTTCTTTTTTTGCGGAGTATACAACTGAAACTAAACTGAAACTGAAACTGAACCAGAAAAGGAAGAAAAGGCGGAAGTGGGAACTCGAAATGAGGAAGAGAAAGACCGAAATACAACATTGGAAAGACGAGAGGGCTCGAGCTCGAGGGGCAATGAAGAGACGGCATAGAAAAAAAAAAAAATAGCCAGATAAATGCAAAGCAAGACAGTTAAAGGACGTGAAAAAAAAATGGGCGGATTAGAGGAAGAGGAAAATGCAAAAACGAGATCGCGATAAATAGTGACTGCAGTTATTAAATATTTAGAGACAAAAACATTACAAAATATGAAGCCAGCATAGTGAGCTTACATGGGTGTTCTATCCAGGTAATGCATTGCAAACCAATGAAACACATGCAAATTATACGTCTTAACTTGATTTTTTGTTGTTTAGATTATCAAAAGAGAAACACGCGTGTACAGATATTGATTTGTACAAGGGATTGCTTTTGTTTGATGGTGTAGATCTGCTTAGGCCTGTTTTGTTCTATAATATAGAGACAATTGAATCAACATACTATACAAATAAAGAAAAATACATACAGCAGTATGTGATTTATTTGATATTAAAGGGGTAGTTCAGTTTTGGTATAGAGGGCGCTGCACGAAATAATTTGTTTGTAGGATAATGAAAAACTGAGTGTAAAATTTGAAGGAGCATACAATTGTAATGACAGAATAAACTTTATTTGATAAAAATCGGTTCAGAAACGGCTGTAATATCAATAAATATATCCGATCGTAATAAATCTGAGCCCCAGATATATTCGATGATTTTTTGTGAAAATTTAAAAAATGCTTAAACTTTTTCCAAAATTTTCAAAAGAGGTTTTGAAATTGTTGTCGATGATCTCTCTATTTAATCATTATTTCAAGAAAAACATCACACGCATAATTGTGTATGAAAAATGGTTGAAACCAATGCTTTTTTGGCGAGCGCCCTTTTGTGTTTAAATGGCTCTTTAAAAAAAAATGATAACAGGCTTTTTACTTAGTCGTTTGTAATTGTCTATACCTTTCGAGCATGTGGAGTTATAGCTGTCAGTTTGTAATGTTATTGTACAGGTTTTGGTTACTAAAGCTCAGCCCTACCAAAACTATGCTACCCCTTTAATATTACTCTATATTTTGCCTTTGTTTGTTATGTTGATTTAAGTTTCTATAATTATATGTAGCTTATTTATTATGTATTATGTCAATTGTACTTGTTTTTGTATTTGTATACAGGCTGAGGCTGCCCACCATGTAGTTCCATGTAAAGAAGGCATGAATAAATAAATACATTAAATACATAAATGAATGAAACGTTATATTAAGTTACCTTGCGCAGAAGAAGGCAGAGAACACAAGGCCAGTATGGTAAGAAGTTTCCAACATATGTGGGTCCTCGCCACCCCAGAAGGCGCCATGTTACCAGCAGTAAGGAATCATTTACTCGTCAAAGATACAACATACACCACGATATCACAATGTAAGCAGAGCAAATGGATGTATTCGTCGAAGAAAGGATACGTATTACATTACGTCTGTGAACCCGCTAAACAGAACCCGTACGCGATTTTTTTTTTTCCGTACCACTAACGCGTCAGATCGGCTAATTCTGCGACTTGAGAGAGACTATCACTCGCGCTTTCCGACTTGTATAATCATGATAATATCGAACATCAAGTACAAGTTTACGCAAAATAAACGATGGCAAGAGCGAGCATCGAACCAGGTTACTTTAGGTTATCAGACTAGAGCGCTATCCGATTGCACCACAGTGAGTGGCTTGATTTGCAGCGGGGTTTGGGGATATATAACCCTAACCTAAACCCTAACCCTAACCCTAATTTGGTGGCTATAGGTCAGATTAGTGGCTATAGGTCAGATTTAGTGGCTATAGGTCAGATTAATGGCTATAAGTCGGTATATTATAAAAGTCGGAAATGTTGGCTATGCGCATGCGCGAGTGATATTCTCTCTCAAGACGCAGAAAAGAAGAAAAAAAAATTGCCGATCTGACGCGTTAGTGGTACGGGGAAAAAGCGCAACCCGTACGCCCAAGGCATACAGAAACGAATTTTAGAACAAAAGGTGGCGCTATTTGCTATTGTAATGTTTGAAGATTGATTACTTTTTTAAGACATGAAGCCAAAACGCATTATTTATCTAGAGGACTGTACCTTCTCACTGGATCTTGCTGTTTAGCTACAATGCCGCCCTCTGACGAAATAAATTTGATTTTGATTATTGCTGACAACTGACAGAGAACGTTTACATGTCAACACTTTTCTTAGAAAACCCACGCATGAAGGATATGAGTACGTGATGTACATACGATGTAGGATTACATAATTATAAACGTTATTTTCCCCTTTTCACAAGTTCTACGTTTTGTCTAATGGATTAACGTATATGTACGTATATTCTTAATTAAAAATTGATATTTGTTTCAACTTTGTTAAAGGGGCCCTGCAACCCAAATGCATGTTAACCTCTGTTCATCTGTATTAGTGTACACATTCAATATTTGTAAACGGTTTGACCCAAATATGTTTTGTATATTTTTTAACATTTTATCATTTATTTGTCTTCATGTTGCTAAGCCCCACCTCCTAAAAAACCGTCCAGAGCAAATTTTATTGTTGACCTGCAGTGACATCATTTGTCAATCACTGGTCAGCTACCATGAGATTAACAAAAGATGGAAGTACAAAAAGAACATCCACACAAAATCATGCCCTGCATACCTCCATGCAATAGCTTAGACAGTGCTTTTCTTCTGACATAGCAACAGCTATTGTAATTGAAGTTGTGTGAGTTGGTATTCTATTCAACCGTGTGATGCTGTTGTGATTAGCCTAATCACAAGCTGACCAGTGATTGACAAATGATGTCACTGCAGGTCAACAATAGAATTTGCTCTGGACGGTTTTTTAGGAGGTGGGGCTTAGCAACATGAAGACAAATAAATGATAAAATGTTTAAAAATATACAAAACATATTTGGGTCAAACCGTTTACAAATATTGAATGTGTACACTAATACAGATGAACAGAGGTCAACATGCATTTGGGTTGCAGGGCCCCTTTAACATTGATTACACACTCTCCGCCAGTCAGTCTCTAACCCGTCCATGCATTTAAAGGGACTTAGTAACATTGTCAAAATCATCAATCCTTACTTAGAACTATCAAGGTTTTCGTATACCTTATCATATTCGTACTAACAAGTAAAGCACGGGACAGGTTTTGGTTTTTAAACATGTCCATTTCGTTCAAAAGCTATTTTAAGGGATGCCTGTAAAGTGTCTAACTCCACGAAAATTACTAGGAGCTTCCTCGTGTCTCTTCTACCGTGTTGTTTAGCTTATAGTAAGAGAAGAATACAATAGGGTTCGATTTTTCGAATGCCCCTTTAGTATGACGATATCTATCATTCAGCTCAAGAGTGTTAATGAACGGTCATAAACCTCATAAACGTCATAGAGTAATTCGTTGTAAAAGCTGACGCATATTGTCGCCTTTTTAACCAGGAAAGCAGCGTTCCTTTTCAATGAAACTTTCACACATCATTCGGACATATCTTACAATGACTTTGGTACAGGATTGAAGTCTCAAATGTCATTTACAGGTGCACCTTTAAGCCGTGTACAACGTAAGTGCAATGAGTTACTGAATATCATTATGCATTTTTGCTAATATCTCACTAAAACTCACTTGCTCAAGAACATTATACACAACAAAAACACATACGCGCGCGTACACACTCACACACACGCACACACACACACACACACACACACACACACACACTACGCACGTTAAAAACAAAAACACGCAACACACACGTAAACACAATTTTCACAACCCCCCCCCCCCCCCCCCACACACACACACACACACGCGCGCGCACACACACACACACACACACACACAAACACACACACAGTCAAGACACTCTCACAAATATTATTTGGATCTGCACGAGATCTTGCGGGATCTTGCGCACCTGTTTTAACACTAAATAGGCCCTATACATATAAAATACTACAAGCCGATTGCCGTGCCAAACACACTTACGTACGCATCAACATGCACAGACAAGATGAGGATACTACGTTGCTATGGTGATTGGGTGACAACGAAATTGACGCATTCCGCGTCCGCGATGACGGCCTATTGCTCCGGGGGATAAACCGATGTCTTTGTTATACTTTGCTGCTTCGTTTCGGCGTTATATTCTTCTCTATCTCCCCTTTTTTGTTTCATTTACAGTTTTTCAAGTATTACTCTCCTCTGTTTTCATTTCCTTCTTTGGTTTATGCTGTTGTTTAAACATGGAAATATTATATTATGTTTTTCCTCTCCTTTGTAAAAAAAACTGTCGTGTCGTTTTGTGTTGCAGTTGTCTTGCTGTTTTCTATCGTGTGCGGTGTCACCCAATACCGAAATGGCGGTCATTATATATTATAGCGCCCTCGGGGCGTTTGGAATGGACATGTTTGTCGCATTATGGTCACTTCGTCTTCTTTTGTGCGCATGTTAGGTATCTAGCCATAGCCCCTCAACATATGAATAGAATAAGAAAAAGACTATACGACACATGTAGGGAGCGGGATACTACAAGTGAGTGACATGTATTTTTTTGTAAGATGTGGATTTTAATTATTTAAATGCTTAAACCGAGCTCGGTAATGTTTATTGAATTGTTTTTTTGTTTCTTGGAAACAAACCTGAAATATTCTAGCATTGCTATAATGTTGAATGAAGGACAAATATCACTATAAACCGTAAAACATTGACAACTTAAAAAAGAATCGCTTATTATGGTAATACAGTCATGTATCAGAAATAAGTTATACAATACTCTTTCTTTTGTTTTAATTTTTATAAAATATAGACCAAATACAGCACTTTGATTGCCAACCAATTTCTGAATCAAGCAATATTATGCATTTCATTGGCGTGAAGGCTTCCACGTACTAATAAAATGAAGATAAATGGTATGGATTTGATCAATAGATCGTACAGTTATGGTCAAACTGAAATTTACGATATCCTTACAAACTATTAACTAGTTTTAACTCAAACCTGCTCGAATGGTAAAACAACAAAAAAGCATATAAACGGCTGAGTTAGAAGGTTTTTTGTATTACAAAAACAGCACGTAGCATATTAGCAATCATCTAGATTCGTTTTCAGTCTAAATTAAATTTTCATGCAAGTATCGTTAGTTGGAAATGTGGTGAATGTTTTCGTTTTCCGTAACTCGAAACATTCGTATCGATTCATTTTCATTAAAAAGCGCTATTTTGGGAAACGGTTGGTTCTTTTATATTGTTACATATTTGGTCGCCAAATATCTAATGAGTATTTACAGGAAAGTGAAGCCACACCGATAATAAATTAGTGAAGCACGAACACTCTCGAGATATTTTTCTGGCTGTACGTAATTAATTAATTCGCTTTTCACTAGTGGTCGTAGGACTTCATATTCATACCAAACGTATTATAGATGTAAACGAATAAGAATGGAATGAAAAATAAAGTTTAAAGTGATCTAAACCGAACACAAAAAGTAACTTCACCCCTAAGCAATTGCCCATAATTTCATAACCGATTATTGTTTCAAGATGTCATCTTACCACAATATTGGGACAGTTGTTATGTTCGATATGTGCGAAAATCAGAGATATTCATTACTTTATGGCTGAATGAGCACAGATTAAAGACAAAATGGCCCAATTCAAAAGTCACAAGGTATTGCGCGTGCCTGTACATTGTTGTGAATCCGCACATGTGGCGGAATGCATTGATCATGGTTTATGAAACAATGCTGTTTGATATTCCATTCATTTTGATTTTTTGATGGCACATGTGGTAAAATGCATTAATTGCAATTGTAAAACAGTACATTTTTTAATTTTCCAACTCTCAATAATTTGTAATGATGATAATACTTTTGCGAATTTTGAAATATGACTATTTTTTCTGTAATGTGTGCTCACTCAACCATGGATTAATGGTTACCTCTTATTTTTACACATTGTTTTCCTAACTACCATATGGATATATTGGCAAGACGAAATCTTGAAACGATTCTTGGTTATGAAATTATGGGCAATTGCTTAGGGGTGAAGTTACTTTTTGTGTTCGGTTTAGTAACATTATCCGAATAAAAACAGTATACAAATATGAAATAGAATATTTTTACTGGCACACGAGATTTTCAAAATACTTGTATGGCTGTATTTAATTATTTGACCTTTCTTTACCAATGATTAATTATGCAATTGTGAATGTAGAACTTCACATTCCAACAAAACATGATTGTACTTGAAATACAAAATGAATAAGGAAATAATACTTGAATAGAAATATATTTAAAACAATATATATATATATATAATTAATGGACGATTCTCAAACCGATATGCACGAAATGGTTTGATTTGAAGAAAACATAGAGCACAACTTAGATAAAATAGTTAATACTATTTTGATTATATTCGTGTTAATTGTAGAGGTATGAATAGCATTTACTTATACATCCACATGGTAGTTTTTATTAGGAAATGAATACATGTAACAATGATAATAAACATTGATAGCCCACGAACAAAATAAAATGAGTTGTGTTTTACAATTGATTCGGTATTAAATCACGTTCCCTTTAGCTAATAGTGGCGTTGAAACGTATGAACAAAGTATATAGTAATATAATACTATGAACAAAGAGAAACATAGTCATGAAAAGTATGTTTGTATTTTCGAAACTCTATACAAAACAATATACTACAACACTTTATTTGTAAAAACAAACGTGTCTGTTGGTTGTAAACCCCATTAAAATAGGACTCAAGTTAACCGTTTATTGTAAACTCTGCATATGTATTATACTTACATAATGTTTTGATAAAATTTCAATGTACATGTATCAGGTATTGCCTGTCTTAATTCTGTGACGGTACATCCGTGCCCTTTCGTATTATACATTGCATGCCATATTAGGCTATTATACTCTTTTTCCAATCTGCATTTTCAGCTTGGTTACCATGGCAACTGGGTACTGTAGCTGGGATCCCGTTGCACAGGCGGCTCGAACATATCCTCGGGGCATGTTAAATCAGGAAATTGGCAACGCTTCGCTTCGCGCCTGTCCCGAAACGCGCGAGAACATCGCATATGAATGCTGCGTTAACCCATGTATTACAAGAATCGGGAGATATACACTGGAAGTTAGATTCAAGTCTAGCGGGAATACTGGGAAATTGATAACGCTTCGCTTCGCACCAGTCCGGCGAAACGCTAGTGAGGAAAGCCTGCGTTCACTTTTTACACGCGTTAAGTTACGATACAAATTTGGCAAAAACTGGACGAAACATCGACAATCGAACAACTGGGAATTGACAACACCTCGATTCGCGCCTGTCCCGCGAAGCGCGGGAGCATCGCGTATCAGTCGGGATTATGGGAAATCAGAAAAGATTTGCTTTGTGCCTGTCCCGCGAAGCGCGGGAGTAACAGTCGGGACTATGGGAAAACAGAAATCATATGCGTCATCGCATAACAGTCGGGACTATCATGACTACGGGAAATAAGAAACGATTTGCTTTGCGCTTGTCCCGCGAAGCGCAAGAGCAATAGTCGGGACTATGGGAAATAAGACACGATTTCATTTGCGTCTGTCCCGCGAAGCGCGGGAGCATTGCATAACTCTCAACATGACTGGCTACGCACCCGCGTCCAAAAAAAAGTCCAAAAAAGAACGTCGAAAGGGTATCATTTTCAGCTATACGGCGTCGTCGACGTTTTCCTTAAAAAGGGGTGTTTTTCAAGCACTGATCGCACAACAACCTAAAAAAGGGTACCTTTTCAGGTTCACAGGTTTCGACGTTTTTCTTTAAAGGGGTGCCTTTTTAGGTGCGGCACAGGTTTTCGACGTTTTTCTTTAAAAAGGGTGTGAATTACCCAGGCTGATTCGATCCCTCAATTCGCGCATCTTTTGCGGGATCTTTTGTAACAACAATCGCATTTCGTATGATGGAAACACCAAATATCGCGATCGAACCCGCCCGGTCTCGAGCGCGCGCGCGCGTACGTACGTGTATAAGATCGATGCATTTTGCAGATACTAGAGTGCGCGCACGTCCGCCGCCATGTTAGAAATTTATATTAAGGAAATAATGAATGATTTTGAGTGCGATAGCGGGGCATGTCTATTTGCATAAATCGTGCAGCCCCGTCAGTACTATTGAACGAGCTACGAAGTAGCGAGTTCAATAGTACTGACGGGGCTCCACAACAAATTATTCATTATTTCTTTTATATAACACCTACCGGTACTTTATATACAAAATAAAATATTGTCTTACCTTTAAGTTTAATTACTCCAGGAGAAAAGATGCCGTTCAAACATAACTCGAATAAAAAGTGTGAATTGCTCTCCATTCAATTCCGAAATATATATTTTTTTTAGTAAGTTCTGATTCATCCAACATGAAATAATTTCTCTTGTCGAATCATGTGCCGCTGCTGGTTAACTATTCCATTAAAATATCCAATTTAAACAATGACTTTACTGACTAGATCTACAGTATATCAAACAATTCAAACATCCAATTCCAACACATTTTGCAAAGCCAAAAGAAACCAATTGCCCTTGGCTTTTAGTTCAAATTGAAGACGACTCAGTCGCTGCATATTTACTCAAATTGGTGTTTACAGAATCACAGTCAAGTCTCAAGACAATTCTCTAGTTCAGCGTCAAATTCGTCGCCATCGTAAATGGTATACCATATTCGTTGATCACAATTAAATAAACAATGATTTAATCCAGATAATAATCCAATCAGTTACAGTGCAAAAAATTAGACCGCGACATGATCGTTATATTTTGTAAAGTTGTACACAGCTAACATTTAACACATTTAACACATTTAACGACGAGCGCGCCTCGACAGTTCTACGCGCTTAGCGCGCTTGTTGACTAGGCAACTGAATAAACGAATAAGGGGTATTCTCGCAACACAATACATAAACAACGAGCGAGCTAATGCAGCTCGCTAGCGCTGCATATCATGTATCCATGTCCGCACGAATTGCAATGTACAATTAATAACGTGAAGGATGAACCAGTTCATCACTCATTTAATTGATGACGTCACTGATCGTGCATTAGTCGACTAATACATGGTCGGATCAATTAATGAGTGCAATAGATAATTTCTTCTGAATATCATGTGACCTGAATTCAACCAATCACAACTCGAAAACATTCTAAGGTGTTATATAAAGTCTTTTATCAAGGTATCGACACTATATGTAGGACATTTACGTTAGCGCAGTGAACATGGTTATTGGTTAGTGAAGCGATTATCCCGAGCACAAAGCGCGATGATTGTCAGTCAACGCCATTGAGTACTATATATCGTATCGCAGTCACTATTGTCCAAGTACTATACAGCTAGTACTATTAGCTACATGGCGTCTGCGACGAAGAACCGGTTTTCCTCTCTCTCTGATTTAGTTGCTATTCCCACTGCTACCAGCGGGAAAATTGATGTCGATGGGGAGATCACATTTAAACTTTGAAGAGCATTTACACGCCATTTATAACAATTTAGGGGTGTTCAATTTAAAATGTGCGATACGCCTTTTAGTTTTAGGGTCCACTTCAGTTTTGCTTTACATTGTTTTAGTTTGTTTCACTTCATTCTATATTTGTCATGTTTGTTGTAGAAGTAAATTGTGACTCTTTTCTTAAATGTCAAACTGACTTACTCTCGATTTCGCAGTGTCAGTGTCAACACACGGAGTTTCTCTTGGGTTTCCTATAATTGTTGATGTTAGCGTGCTACGAAACTTTATACGGGTGTCAGGGTTTTATCGCCCTTCAGCTGTGTTCGTGCTCGGCACGTGTTTCTGTTGTATTAGTTCTGTTTGGGAGTGTCTGTTTGGTATATTGATGCGGGGCCTCGTATGTCAGTACGAGGGTCGGAGGTTCGATTCCCAACCGCGATACGCGTGTCCTTCAGCATGGCACTTTATCCAAATTCACCTAAAGGTGTAGAAAACGCCAAACGGGAACCTGGCAAGATTGTATTCCTTAAAATTGTTAAAGGGGTCTTGCCATAACCAAATGTGACTCCCTTTCCTCAAACCCATGTAAAGTCGCCAGATACGTTTGTGTGTTACGAGCCAAAATGTATAAATTATGCAACAAAATTTAAATGTTGAACTATACTTAACCTGAAAGTATAATCTTTCATCTATCGACTGTTAAAATTTGGAGTCTTAAAACAAAGCAAAAGTTCAGTTATAAGCAGTTATAAAAGCTCCTCCGCACCGCGCGCCTAAGTGACCCTAATATATAGAGCCTGCTTTCTCCTTATTCGGTAAAACTAGACTTGCTCACTCTCCTACTTTTAATCGCTTTTTAGAATAGGTTATACTGGTCTAAATTGGATAAGTTATATATCATATTAAAGCTTAGAGTCTACTCTTTCTAACTATGTACAAGAGTCTGACCTCATTCCGTTCAAGTTTTTGGGGGTTTGACGGTGGGCGGTCACAAATGCATGTTGTCTTCTGTTTATCTATATTAGTGTACACATCCAATATTTGTAAACTGTTTGACATAAATGTGTTTTGTATATTTTGTAAAATTGTTTGCAATTATTTGTCTTCATGGTGCTTAGCCCCCACGTCTTAAAAAAACTATCTAGAGTAAAATGCTATTGTTGACTGGTTGTGACATCAGCAGTCAATCACTACTCAGTTAACAATTGACAGGGGAATGCACATTCGCCCAAGCTGAGTGCCTTCTCACAATAGCATCACAAGCTTGAATACAATACCAACCAGTCACACACTTTCAATTTAAATAGCAGTTGCTTTATCATCATCATTATCATCATCATCATCATCATCATCATCATCATCATCATCATCATCATCATCATCATATTCTTGTTTTTTTTTCCTTCTCGTCATACTTTATATTCTTTTTTATGCATGTTTATATTATTTTGTCTTCTTTTATTAACGGTTATTCTAACATGTTTAGGATGTGTTTTTTTTCTTTATTATGTTATACTTTAAAATTCATAGTGAAGCACAGTTCCAGAACAATTTCTCGTTACCATAAATTATATTCAGAAGTGCATTGTATGTGTTTTTTTACTTCATACTAATGATACTAATAATTTCAATTCATAATGCGCATAATCTGTAATCATTTCCGCATGCGATTTAGCGGCTTTACATGATTTATATTTAATTATCCCTACATAATGTATAAATATCATAATATAAGTATCATAATATATTACAAACATACACCACAAAAAAAAACGTATCAATTAGCTATAACAATGATATATAGAAACCAAAATATTACACAAAAATAAATATCTTCAGGACTTTCTGAAATAAATTTCATAATGATAATAATA
>JBAMJV010003410.1:35000-53265 GCA_037951105.1 Echinarachnius parma
CCTTACCAAAACTGTACTACCCCTTTAACTGTTCATGTGGTCTTCGTTAACGATAATGAAAATGAACTAGAATCTTATGAATCTGAGCGGGAACCAAAATCCGAATTTGCACAATTATGCATACTTCTTTGCTTTACGTGACACGCAATACCCGAGTCGAAATTCCCATCGAAACCCATCGAACAATCCTATGGGTTTCCTATGGGTTTCCTATGGGTTTCTATGAGTTTCTATGGGACCCATAGACATTTTCCAGGTCGGAATTTCCATAGAATCAAAACCCATAGGAAACCCATAGGAACCCGTTAAAGGGACTGTCCGCCTTTTACAAATCGTCCGAACAGTTTCCAGTAGACGGGTGAGGATGAATGTAACACACACAAAAAAAAATTCCGATCGAACAGCCCTGTAATTTGGATTCTACGAATGAAAAACGAATGCGCCCCTCCACCAAAAGTATATATCGGTCAATAAAGGAGTTTAACTGATTACGCATAATATTACAACAATATTATACTTATTCTTGTAAAGGTATTGTGAAGCCGACATTTGTAAAGGTATGTCACGGAAAGGGTCTCGAAAATGAAGAATATACAATTACATGTACTATAGTCAGTTTTAGCGAGTTTTGGTTATTTTGTTTAGTACTCGCTTACGACGTTGTTCGATCACAATCTGTGCGCGGGTCACGTAGACGGTCACGCACAGCAACGAGGTACTCCGTGGAATGCGCCGTGAGCGAAATTTCGCACCGGGTGAATACTCGTATAATGCACAAGTAAACGCGCTGTGTCGTTTTATTGTTTTGAGGTCTATAACTCCACGAAAAAGAGATTTCAAGCCCTAATTTTTTCAGGCATGCTGTTAAATGATTTTTTCTTTCATATAAGACAATAACCTCGCAACTTTTGAAATTTGGCTTGCAAAAGGAGGACATTCCCTTTAAAAACCCATAGAAACCCGTGTTCCACTATCCCTATTGAAACCCAATAGAAACCAATAGACCTATGGGTTTCTATGGGTTTCCTATGGGAGTGGGTTCTATGGGAATTTCGACCTGGGTATTTAGACCTGGGTATTTAGATTGCCGCCTTGTGCGTGTGATAACGACCCCACATAATGTTGGTATTATTCAATCTCATCATAAGCCTGGTTTCTTAGCTCTATAAAGGGATAGTACAGTATTGATCAAACTGAATTCTAGTAAAGAAAAATTGCACCATATCATTACAAAATAATAGTTTTAACTCCACCATTCCCGAAATGTAGAACAACTCACAAACGGCTAAGTAATAAGCCTGTTATCATTCAAAAGGAGCCGTTAAAAGACAAGAGGGCGCTCTATCAAATGCATTGGTTTCAACAATTTTGTATAACAAATTATGAATGTAATGTTTTGTTAAAATTATGATTCAAAAGATATGTTATTAACAACTATTCAAAAAAATCTTTGGTAAATTTTGGAAAAAAGTGTGGGTACAACATTTATTCAAATTGGATATATTTATTGATATTTCAGCTGTTTCTCAACCGATTTTTATCAAATATAGTTTGTTTTATTTTGAACATCATGTGCTCTTCCAAGTATTACAATAAGTTTTTCATTACCTTACAAATTAATTATTTTCTGAAGCGCCCTCTAAACCAAGACTGTACTATCACTTTTTTAAATATCGTCTATAGACTTGCGTGAGATATTCTCAAAATGATGGCAAAAGCTAAGCAATAACAAATAAAATAAGAAAAGCGATAGAATTAGAAGAAGAAACAAAAACAGTTTGATTTAAGTCATTACGTATGCATGACCGAAACCACTATACACGATGCAGGGCACGCTGGGGAACGCGGTACAAAAGGTTCGGCCAGAATAAAATATGGTTATAATTCCCGCGGGAAAATCTTCAACTATACGAACTGGTTCGGCGGTTGCTGACACTTCATATCGACTAGCCTGTTTTCCAGGTCGGTCAATATTTGTGTACATTCTTACACAGTTCATAACGTTGTGTTCTTTTTGTCAAATCGAGGTTGTAAATGCAGTTTGTATAAGTATAGTATCACTCGGTTACGATCAGAAAACGATATTGTTGCAATTCCCGCGGGAATAAGTTCAACTTCGGACTACCAGATATACGCTGGTTGATGACACGTCATCATAACAACAAGTCTGTCCACCGGGTTGGTCGAAAAATTTCTTTTCCTAACATATTATTATTTCTCACTCCCTTGTAATATCGTACCTCCCTGTATTCAACCAGAATAAAATATTGTTATAATTCCCGCGGGAAAATGTTCAATTACAGATTGGTTCAGCGGTTGATGACCGTCATATCGACTAGTCTTTCCACCAGGCTAGTAAATATTTGTTTATTCTTACACATTTGGTACTGTTAGAACTCCCATCATTAATTGAGGTGGTTTGTATAATACCGTTTAAGTATATTACCTCCTTGGTTTCGACAGAAATACAATATTGTTTTAGTTCCCGCGGGAACACTTTCAACTACGACGAACTAACGTATATACAACATAAGAACAGTCATTCCACCAGTTTGGTCGGTACCTTTTGGATTTTCTATCGTAATATCAAAATGTCGCACTCCGTCATGTACCTCGGTGTAAAGTACCTCCTTGGTTTCAGCCCCCCTACCACCACCACTACCCCCCCCCCCCCCCCCCCCCACAAAAACCGACATTTTAATAATTCCCGCTGGAATTATTTTCAACTATACGAATTAGCGTATACGGCGCTTGGTAATACGCCGTTATCATAATAGCATGCCCGCCGGGCTTGTCCATGTAATATAATTTCATTATCGTATATCTACCATGATTTCAAGCACTGTGATGCATTACATGTAATGTATGACTGTTGCTTATAATAATTATCATAATGGTTAAAGGTACGGTTCTTATTGTATGCTTTGTATGCTTATTGTAATTTCTTTCCTTCAAATAAGCATTGCACCCATAAAATTGAATGAAATAAAAACACTCCTTCTCCATTATAGAAAATAATGCCTTATTTTCTGAAATTCCATTTTGAACCTGAGGAAGTATTCAGCCGGTGACACCTAAAATAGGGGGAGTGAACAAGAATGCTAACAGGTGGTGCATTCTCAGTCCTAAATTAATACTATTTAAATGTATTTATTCGAAATATTTATATTCTTACTTATCTTATTTTGGTCACACCATCTAGAGATCCCAGAGATCATGAAGAGAGGGAGGAGAGAGGGAGGGGGGGGGGGGGCTGGGGGGGGGGGGAGTCCATTACCCCATTCTCCCCTTAACTCCAACATGTTCACTCTGGAGAGATGTGTTCGATTCCATTTTATGAGTTGTGTTCAGCTGATCGGGTAGTAATGAGTTGGTTGGATAGCGCTGACGGTGAGGCGAGATATTAGAGCGGTGCATGTGAGCTAACTAACGCGAGCAATTAAACCCCCGGGGTTCTTATTAGCACTGCGGAGCGTTGAGTAGGTAATCATTTAGAGTGAAATCGAAAGACTTCATCTCACAGCGAATAGACAGACTGATATGAGGAGAGAGGATAACATTTAATCGAGAGTGAGGTGGATTATAGAGGGGGAGAGATGAGGATAAAGAAAGGGAGACTGAGGGAGAGAAGGAGGGAGGGGAGAAATAATGAAGGAAAGGTAGATTCTGAAGAAGTGAAGTGTTGAGACAGATGACAACAGGTTATGAAAAATGTTAACACGCGTGAAATTTGAGAGACAGGAATAGAGTTGAGAGGGAATTAACCAAACGGAAAGAGGGAATAAGGTAATATGTTGAGATCACGTTATAACAATAAATAATGATAATATACAATACTTATATAGCGCCTAATATGATTGATGATCATTTCTATTCGCTTTACAACGATATTATTACCCCAGTTATAGGATACAATGCAAACCAGCACACGTTGTGTGCACCATCTCCACTCCCTGAGGAGCATTCATTGTTGAAGAAACAAAAATGTGAAAACAAAATATACTAACAAAATTTACTTACGTAAAAACTGGCATTCGACTTGTGTGATAAACTCTGGCAAATGGAATTTTAGGAAGCTGAATATCGCACATTCTATTCATTATTCAATGCAATACATATCATAAATAATTATGGCCAAAACCATGCTTGTATTTGTGAAGATTTTATTTAATTACAGAAATTATTAAAAGAAAAAAAAATAACCTTAGATAAATAAGCATGAATTTGTTACGTGTATTCGGGATAGATATACGATATTTAGAATAATTGCATTTTCATCCCAATTATTACGTTATTAAAATGTAATATACACTTCTCCATAATATACCTAACGTAATTAACTGGATACCGAAATGATTCTTCTAAATACTATTTTGAGGAGCGACTTCCGAAATGTATCATGTTTCAAAATCTGGATGTATGGTGACGACATTGCAAACGAAAAAAACAAAACATGAAGCATAACGGAAAAGGGTATTGATCGGCGGGTGGTTTTGCTGCGAGTGGTTTGTTATGCCCCAGTCACACCAACGCGACGATTCCAAGAAAATAACAGACCGTAGTTTGATTGTTTGTTTGACAATGAATTAATGAATAAGTTTGTTTATTTAACGTATTTATTTATTTGATTATTTACTTAATTCTGCATTTCTTCATTTAATAATAATTTATGAACGTATTAGTTCATTTATTTATTTATTTAGTTATGCATTTATTAATTAATGCGGGTAGTTTGCCCTTACTAATTTATGTGTTGAATGTATGATTTTATATGTATATGAACTAATTATTCAATTCCTGTAGTATAATTCAATAATCTATACAATTTCGTTACCGCAGTCAGCACCGACACCACAATACCAATACAGATATGGGAAAATACCAAAGTTTGGTTGTTTTTGTTAATTTATTTCTCAAATAATTAATTAATGTAGTTTATCGTTTATTAATTTGTTGGTTGATTAACTGTTAATAACTTGACTAAACTATGTATTTATCCTAATATCCATTAATTATTGTTATTATTTATTTTATTAAATTTGTTTACGAAAGGCTCTTGGTTAGATATGGTTTAATTGTGTCTAATTATTTCATTATGTGTTTAAACCATGTCGTTATATTTAGGACACAGTTGCTGGTGATTTAGTAGTCAGTAGTATTGTTTTTTTTTTTAATAAATTTGACTTCATACTAAAACCCCATACAGAGAGAGACTGTAAAACCAGACGCAACGAGTGGAACAACCGTTGGAACATTTACCTATTTTTCGGTCTATGGTTTTAGTTATGAGGCTCTTATATTAACACACCTTAGTCATAAAATTAATGTCAAAGTTATTTAATTGGTCTCAAAATGTCCGGTGTATGTCGGTTTCGTATCTCTCGGTTATTGGGCTCGTAGCTGTTTGGAAACGCAACTCCGAAATTGTCGGGTTATTTTCTTTCTGGCAAGCTTAAAATAACTCATTCTATAAACCCGACATTTTGTCGGAGGCATGAAGTTATACCTGAGGAGAGCGGGAGACCAGGAGAGCGGGGAGGATTCGCATCCGGTGTGGGTTGTTTTGTGCGAAGGTGCACAAGTCGGCAACTATTTGTTGGGCCGATCTGTGTCCGAACCGTATATATTGATAACGGAAAATAATAACCGAACTGATACGGGATGATTTTTTTCCCCAGCTGCAGGCGCGCCGGAAGCAGTTTTGGATTGGGGGGGGGGGGGGGCAAAACCCCAAGGGGGCTCACAATTTGTGTGTGTGGGGGCTCATGCCAAACCACATTGCGAGGGAGCGAAGCGATTGAGCGGGGGGTGTCCCCCCTCCCACGGTAGGGAGCTTTTGCAATTTTTTGGACTTGAAATTGTGCAATCTGGTGCATACCTAGATAGAGAATTCGGCTGTATTTGGGAAAGCGTGATATGATTTGATCGACCAGAAAGTTTTAATATATTTTTCACGTAGAAAACAAATAATTGACACACTAATAAATTTGTACCCCAAAACACACACAACAACATAAACCATAATTATGCAACATTATGTATGATCCAACAACACACAGCCAATAATGAGTCCCGAGGGTGCGAAGCGCCTGAGGGCTGGGGCAGGGAGGGAGGGTGAGGGTTTGGGAGGGGGTATCCCCCTCCCACGGTAAGAAAGATTTTGCATTTATGGACTTGAAATTGTGCAATCTGGTGCATACCTACCGTAGATAGGAAATTCGGGCTTAAGATTAACTGTATCTGGGAAAGCGTGTTATGATTTGATATATTTTTCACGAAGAAAACAAATAATTGACGCACTAATAAAAATGCACCCAAACTCACACATAAATATTGTATTTAGTGTCATACACAGTTCCAACATAAACCATATGGCGCATGTATGATCAAACAACATGGCCTACAACCAATAATGAATCCCGAGGGAGCGAAGCGACCGAGGGCTTGGGCAGAGCCAGAGGGAGAGGGTTTGGGAGGGGGTATCCCCCTCCCACGGGAAAGATTTTGCATCTATATACTTGAAATGGTGCAATTTGGCGCACTTCATGCCATACCTGTGAAGGAAATTTAGAATCCGAGCTAAACAAAAAAATCTGTTCGCGCGCGAAGCGCGCAGCGAAAATTGAAAATGGATGTATAAACTATTTTGTGAACGTTAGCTCATACACTTGATTTTGTCTTTCCCACTCTTTTTTAAAAAGAATTTACAGAACATCTTTTTTTTTTCTTCATACATCTAAATGAGAAATCAGTTGAAATAAAAATAGTAATACACCAATATGACTATAACTATTTTATATTATTACAATGTAAGTTCAGGCCACATACCAACCATCATAAGCAGGGAGCTTTAGTCGATGGTGGCCTGGAAGCGAGGAAGGGGGAAGCTACATGTTTCCCAGAACGGCGTTGTACACTGTTAAAACGCTGTGTAAACAAATTCAACAACCTGTTGACATTTTTCAACAACCGCTGTTTAACATATGAACCATCCAACTGTTGTTGAAAACATTCAACAACCCCAGTTGTTTAAAGTTTAAACAACTGTTGTTTTAATTTGTTCTACAACTGTTGTTTAGAATAAATTTCAACAATCCCGTAGTTGAAATAGCAAATACAAAACAAGATGTAAAAGCGGCAAGGGTAGGATTCGAACCGGGGGGTCTTTGGGTTATAAGTCTCTCTCTCTACCGACTGCGCTATCTCGGTTCGCTTGGTTTGCGAAGGGACAAAAGAGGTTTTGACGCGGTGATTTTGCGGTCGAAACTATCACGTGATTTAACACGTTTCAACAGCGCTTGAACAATGGCTGTTTAACAAAACCCTTCTTTGTACAACTTATCATGCTACACCTAAAGTTGTATGAAAAGATTTAACAACCATTTTTACACAGCGTTTTTTTACACAGCGATTTAACAGTGTACAGAAACACAACTATTCAAAAGCGTTGTTTCAATTATAAAGAAAATAAAACACATATCGACAGTTATCATGATATAAACTGTGACAACTAACCCCGACACATGTTATAATTATTCAGTCTCGACATCAATTCAAGTTCTGCTAAATTGTGTCTTGTGCATATTATAATTCGTCGGGGTGACTTTATAGATAGTCAAGTTTCTCACGGATTGTATTCGACGCCGTATTTTATCCAACTGGACCGAAGACAATTGAGGGCGCAAATCCCAAGTGCTATTAAAGATTGTCATGCGTTGGAATAATGTCAAGGGCATCATTCGAAATGCAACTCCGCGGTTCACTAGGCTAGTTTGTGCGCACAGAATACATAGCAGTGAGTATTTCACACCGAGCGCAAATAAAAAAAAAAAGATGGCGCGCGTATGATTTATGAATCTGACCCACCTTTACCATGTTTCATTTCATTTCATTTAATTTATTTTTCATTTCCAACAAATAAAACATTTTAAAACGGAAATAAACATAATATATCATAACAGAAAGGGTGCTACAACGTGAAAATATAATTAAATATATTAACACGATGTTGGATAAATAGCAGGCGGATGAAAATAACTTTAGTTAGGATTTTTTGTATACCCTAGTGTGACTGGGGTTTTAAGGGGAACGTCGGAAATTATTCATACTAATGGGTTCGGAGATTGCGCTGACTCCTATATGCTCCTGGGACGCTGTTTCCCGCAAAACCGATGATTATTTAAAACACTTGCCGCCGCGATAAAAACCACGACACACTCCGAGCTAAACCCGATATTACTCTCACTTTTCATTTAGACGCTTCATTTATTATTCTCAATCTTTCCTGTTTAATGGTTTGGCGTAATCTGATTAGTTTCTGTCCCGTTTTTGTTTGGTATCTGTATAAAAGCCTCTATACCCTTACCTCAATCTTATCGAATTACATCCGCACAAACACACACGCGACTACACTCACTCACGCACGTACACACACACACACACACACACACACTAACAAATACACAAACAAACATACACATGTACGCACATACACTCAGACACACACGCACACACGGACGCACACTGTCCCATAAAAATTAAGTTCTTCTTATTTCGAAAAGCATTTTAACATGAAAAATCATTGTTGATTTCCTACATGGAATATACATTTACGTGCAACAAGTTTAAAGGGATAGTACAGTTTTGGTCAAACTGAATGTTAGTAACCAAAACTTGCATCATATCATTAACAAATATTAGTTGTAATTCCACGATGCCCAAAAGGTAGACAAACTAACACACGGCTGTTATAAAATGCTGTTATCATTAAAAAAAAAACAGCCGTTAAAGGGACTGTCCGCCTTTTGCAAGCCAAATTTCAAAAGTTGCGAGGTTATTGTCTTATATGAAAGAAAATGGAATTTAACAGCTTGCCTGAAAAAAAATGAGGGCTTGAAATCTCTTTTTCGTGGATTTATAGACCTAAACATAATTTTAAAAAACCGACGGCGTGTCGTTTATATTCCATTTTGAGTATGCACCCATGCAAAATTTCGCCCACGATAGCAACCGGCGCATTCCGGGGCTGTGTGTGACCCCTACGTGACCCGCACACAGATTGTGATCGAACAACAGCGTAAGCGTATACTAAACTGCTAAACAAAATAACCAAGACTTGCTAAAAACTACATGTAAACTCATTTTCGAGACCTTGAGTCCGTGGCATACATTTACAAATGTCGGCTTCACAATATCTTTACAAGAATAAATACAATATTGTTGTAATATTATGATTAATCAGTTAAACTCCTGTATTGACCGATATATAATTCGATGAAGGGATAATTTCTACACTTCGTTTTTCATTCGTAGAATCAAAATTACAGGGTTGTTCGATCTGAATGTTTGTGTGTGCGTTACATTCATCCCCATCCATCTACTGGAAACTGTTCAGACGATTTGTAAAAGGCGGACACTCCCTTTAAAACACAAGAGGTCGCTCTTAGAAAACATATTAGTTTGAACCATTTTTATAACGAATTGTGAATGTGATGTTTTGTTAAAATTATGATTCAAAAGAGATATCATTAGCAACTATTTAAAAAAACATATTTGGTATATCTTAAAAATGTGAAGGCATTATGTAGATTTTTTTCTTAAATATTGAATAAATGTGGGACCCACATTATTTAAATCGGACATATTTATCGATATTTCAGCTCTTTCTGACCCGATTTTGATCTTTAAAATCACATGCTCTTCCAAATATTCCACTTAGTTTTCTATTACCTCACAAATTAATTATTTCTTAAAGCGCCCTCTAAACCAAAACTGTTCTATCCCTTTCAACCGTTGAATGAGCGTATACATGGTATGCGCGATAATATGTTAGTATTGGAATAGAGAAACACGATACGCTTCGAAGGATTGCGAACTAACATTCCACTCACGTTCGCCTTATACTTCCCAAGTTCTCAACTTGATACCACATTCATCTCTTGCATTACAACTGTGCATAATTATGATTTTTTTTAAACATAATTTAACTGACGAATATACTGTTTAATGAGGGATTAAGCAATGTTTGTAAATAATGTTTCTTTCATTTCTATATGCGAAAGTACTTTCTTTCTTTTTTAAGTTGCCCTTTCCAATTGCCTGCATAAGAGATGTTCTTAATTATACTAACAAATACAGTTCAAACATTGGCTCGATGGTTGAGCACCGGTCTAGCAATCCGGAGGACTCGGGTTCGATTCCCGGCGAAGCGTAGTTTTCTTTGCTCATTTTTAATCATTCAAAAAATAAAGTTAATTGTTGACATTGGGACCAACGTCAATAAATACGTATTGCACTAAGATCATAATAATTGCCTGCCGTATGCCTATTTTGTGTATGTATATGACATGTGTTGGTTAAGTTTTGGCTAAGTAAGAGATATTAACGTTGTGTTTAACTAGGGTTTAATTACGCTAGGTGCATGGCCATCTACAGTATAGCGAACTTCTTAGACCCCGTTTACAGTGAAAAAAGGCCGGGCCGAGACGCGTCTCGGCCCGGCCTTTTTTTCACTGTAAACGCTAAAAAGGCCAAATGCGGGGCCAAAAGTGGCCGCGCATTTGGCCCCGCTCTTGAGGTGGTCTCGGCCGTGGCTCGGCCCAGCCTTTTCTCACTGTAAACGCACGCAGGGCCAAATGCGGTAACAAATTGGGAAAACAATTCATTGCAAATAACGCGCCTTTGTTCTGTGACCCCGGCACGCCCACAAAATAATGGTTTGTTTACATGCAGAGCGCCACTACGACAAGATATTGAAAGGGCGGCCGGGCCGAGACCACCACTCGCAAAAAATTGGGGGGCCGAGTACCGCAATTAAGGCCGGGCCGAGCCGCGGCTCGGCCCGGCCCTGCACCTTAAACGAGGTCTAGGATGTGATGGTTATGTTGTTTTCCGAAACTTGAAATGGTTGTTATGATTCTTCTGCATCGAATACACTATCATTTCAATAAACTGTTGCTTATTTAACATTTTATTTAAATTACGTGGCGTAGTTCTATTGTTGTTTTCCAAATCATTTATGTCGATATTACAAAAACGAAATCAAATGCGAATACTAAAAGCTTAAAATTTATCACATATGAGTCCTTTAAATTCTTGGAAACTTCAAGTCCATCCACCTGTCTTCGTTCTCGATCTCTGCAGAGGTCAGCGGAGTAGCCGGAAAACTTGCCGGAGATTTTGCGCTTTTGCCACCCCCAGTGGCTGATTTTTTTCAGGGGAGGGGGGGGGGGGGGGCACCGTGGGGCCTTGTATCTTCATGAGGGTTGGGGGGGGGGGGGGGGGGGGAGAACAGGTGTTTCACCTGACAAGCAAGACAAAAAAGGTCCTCACCCGTTTTGATGGCCTTGAAATTATCATTAATATATCTTATACATGTCGTAATTTTTGCCCGTATATGATACCTCATCCATGATAATTACATAATCTTTGCTTAAAAGATTACATTTATCTTTATAATAACATGATTTCCACGCTGATATATATTACCATTTTCCCCTGGAAGTATGATTTGTTTTTGTAGGGTGCACTTTTTTTTTTGGGGGGGGGGGGCACAGACAATAGTTGTGAGGGGGCACGTACCTCCATCCCCCCTCCCCTCCCCGTAGCTACGCCCCCTTCCGCATGTCGTTTGAAGATATAAAAGATGTAAAATAGACATGGAGGCAAGTGCGGTTTTATAATAATGTGCCCAAGCCTGAATGGTGACGATAGAGGGATATCACTCAACCATGCTTGAATGGTAGAAAGAAATATTAGCAGCTAAATTAGGAGCTACTTACATTCAAAAGGCAGCCGTTAAATCAACAGGGCGCCTTATAGACACATACATGTTTCAACCTTTTACATACGAATGCGATTAACAAATACAAAATCCAATAAAGAAATTATTGGATGGCAGGGACCTGACATTTATTCCGTAAGATAATTATTTATGAACTGACTTTGTTCAATCAAAGTTTTGTCTTTAAACAAAAAATGCTTCAATTATTGAATATAGCACGGATAAATATTGTTCACTACCTCAAAATCATATTTTGTGAAGCGCCCTCTCAACCGAGACTGTTCTCTCCCTTTAACCCTCACCTTCAACCCATCCAAGAAAACCTAAGGGGTGACGAACCTCTTACTCACTTTTCAGTTCAGTCACATCCACGACTGGCCGATGTGAAGGGGGCTGAAGTGTTCCCCCGTGGCGCATAGGCGGGAACACTTGGCCCCCGGCAAATGGAATGTTATGAACTCCAACAGCCCGAATGTGCCTTTAACCACTTTGCTCCACCCTGAAGTGTTCCCCGGTGGCGCATAGACGGGAACACTTGGCCCCCAGCTCACAACGAGCAATGGTGTCATAGGTAGAGGGTTTTAAGTATATGACTGATAATCTATATACACGAGAAAGAAAATATTAAACTAAAATTATTCGTCTTCAAAGCACAAAATAATCTACATTATGTTCCTCTTTGCAACGCGTATCAAAGCTGTGGGTGGAAGCTAGACAAACGCCTACTGTAGTTCGCCTGGGCTTTCGCCGGGGTCCTTGTTCTGCTGGACATCAGGCCCCATATTCATGAAACCCCGCTAGCTTAGTTCCTTGCTAAGTGTATTTTAAATGCACAGTGTATTGAGCAACAAACATTGTTCGTAGTCCCCAACTATACGTTCAACTGACTGAGTAAGCCCTCTAAGTTAATCTTAGTTAGCAACTAAAAGATCTTGTGTATAGTTCTTAGCCACGGCATCCAAACTAGACTTAGCAAGGAACTAAGCTAGCGGGCTTTTATGAACATAGGACCAAGGTTGATAATCTGTCTTATTCCCAGAAATTAGATTTGAATTAAAAAATCCCCGTTTGGGCCGGGTGTGTCACTCACTTCGTCTAGACCTGCAGTCTTGATTGATGGTCAGCGAAACTTACAGCCCTTTACCAGAAATTGATATTTTATAAACAAGAAGCTCAAAAAGCCTGAATTTGCCATTAATAATTTCGCTCTACCCTGATTAAAACCAATAGGTGACGAACCTCTTACTCACGTTTCAGTTCGGTCACATCCACGACTGGTCGCTGAAGGGGTTAAATTACCCAGTGGAATATCAACGCGGGAACACTCGGTCACCAGTTTATAATTATAGCAATGGGGTATTGTATGAACAATAAATACCGAAAGCCTGAATTTGCCTTTAAAATAATGTGGTTCGGATTCGTATATCGGACGCGCGGCGCCATCTTGTGAACGCCTATTGTACGGTGCGAAATACACACTGGCTCAGTTTTATGTAGTGCATGCGCAAAAACTATCCCAGGTACAATATGGCAATCCGTGGTGTAGGCATCCTTAATACACGCATGACTGTCTTTAACCATTTCGCCTGTATAGGTTAAGGCCAAGAGATGACGAACCCTTAAGACACATTCTTAACTACTGTATTTGGTTTTTGAGGGGTTTCTCAGGGGCACAACGGAGAACACTCGAGCCCTTGCTTATACTGTAGAGCGATTTGTACTGTATAAACACGAAATACAGAAAGCATGAATTAGCCTTTCACCTCTTCGCTAACGTCAAAAGATGACGAACCTTTCGAATTCCTCTATTTTTGTTTAAAGGGGTAGTACATTTATGGTAAGGCTAAGCTATAGTAACAAAAACCTGCACAATAACATTACAAATCAATAGTTATAACTCCAACATGCTCGAAAGGTATAGAAATGTACAAACGACTACGTAAAAAGCCTGTTACCATTCAAAAAGAGCCACTGGGAGCTGTCTAAAAAGAATTGGTTTCAACCATTTTTCATACAAATATTATGCATGTGATGTTTTGTTGAAATAATGATTAGATAGAGAGATCATCAACAACTATTTTAAAGGGATAGTTGAGTTCTGGTAAGGAGAGTACAGTTTTAGTGAAACTGAATTTTAGTAACCAAAACCTGCATCATTACATTACAAACCAATAGTTATAACTAGAAAGGAACACAAAATTACAAATGACGTAGTAAAGATCATGTTATCATTCAAAAAGAGCCGTTAAAACGTAAGAGGGCGCTCTCTAAACACTCATCGGTTTCAACCATTTTGAATAAAATATTGTGCATGTGATGCTTTGTTGAAATAGTGATTAGATAGAGAAATAACCAACAACTATTTAAATACCTATTTTGTAACTTTTATAAAGAAAAGAGGAAGCATTTTTTTGAATTTTTAACGGCTGGTTCAAAATTCTCTAATAAACCCGGGGCCCCGGGTTTATTACAAATTGTTATATTTATGGATATTTCAGCCGTTTCTGAACCGATTTTGATCAAACAAAGATGATTTTATTGTTTAAATATTATGCTCTTTTAAATTTTACACTCAGTTTTTCATTACCTCACAAACCAATTAAGTAGTCTAGCGCCCTCTCTACCAAAACTCAATTTTCCCTTTAAAACCTCTTTTGAACATTTACAACAAAAAAGGTGTAAGCATTTTTGTCATTTAAAAAAAAGATCATCGAATAAATTTGGGCCGAAGATTTATTCCGATCGTATATATTTATTGATATTTCAGCCGTTTCTGAACCGTTTTTGATCAAATAAAGTTAATATGTCATTAAAATTGTATGCTCTTTAAAAATTGACACTCAGTTTTTCATTATCTCACACAAAAATTATTTCGTGCAGCGCCCTCTATACCAATATGATAATATACCAATGACATTTGTCGTAATATTGCTCTCCTTAAGTTAATCATTGTTTTTTTAAATAAAGTTTGGGATTACAGTTAGTTTTAGGGCGTTTTGGGGGGTTATAAATCCGTCTTGGTGTGTATAATTATACGTAAAACTCACAGCAGAGCAATTGTCGCTGGAGCAAAATACGTCATGGTTCTCTTGCCCCGGCCCGCCTACCTTATGTTGCCTCTGTTTACCCCAGACGACTGCGGGAACTTTTACATTCACTATGTTGATCCGTCCTTGTTCATATAACTCTCTCACTTCCAACGGCAAACACTGTCGGACACACACTGTAATGATCATGATGATTGTAACATGTTGCATGGTGCTGGTCCTGATTGGGTTAATGCAGGAAGACGGGGAGCTATGACAAGACTCTGGCTGACCTCGAAAACTTCTTTTAAAAAAAACTCAAGGGTTTTGTAGGTCTTAAGCCTTTCTATATCCCGCTGTGAAGCACACGCAAAGCGATGGTTTTGCAAAAAACAGATTAATTGGCTCTTTCTCGACTCCTCGCTTTTACTCGCAATTTGGAGGGTTTCGCGCTCATTACGCATTCTAGGCACGGGACACGAGCTGCTTTTTCCCCCGTAGATTAAGAGATTTTGGTCAAATCTCATCCGCAAGATGATGAGCCACATGTGTCGCATTTTTCTTTTTTATTGGGACTCTTTGGAAGGTGAAAATCCGGCAGAGGATATAAACTGCCTGATCGACTACATTTGTATGTACATAATGGAACCCTTGAGGTGAACATAACGACACAGTGGGAATATTGCTGACGATGATGATGATGATGATGATGATGATGATGATGATGATGATGATGATGATGATGATGATGATGACGACGACGACGATGATGATGATGATGATGATGATGATGATGATGATGATGATGATGATGATGATAATGATAATGAGGATGATGATGATGATGATGATGATGATAATTGTGGTAATGATGATGATGATGATAATGAGTTAGACACCTTATATATATCCATCTCTTGTCTTCAAATAAATATAACTTGAAGTTGTTTATTTTCAAAAATTATAAATATATTTGACATCAATTTTAAATCTCCTTTGGTCATTTGGTTTATTATCACGAATGTGTATAGGTTTTCTAAAGTGTCAACCTGGTGAAATCGTGAATAAAAAGTCAATGTCCGCGACTCTTTTTTTAAATTTTGATTTTGATCAAACACACGGTGTTTTTTTGCATTGACATTTATGTGATTATTCGTATCTCGAACTTTACTCCTCCTTTAATGATCAAGAATACATTGATGAAGATAATACATTATTACACAATCTACATGCAATTGGCTGGCATGGCGGTCTATCCAGCTTCACCATCTGGATAACTATCCCTTCCATAAGTGTTTAGTTCAGTGGTACTCTGGCTACAGGATAAACAACAAATGCTACCAAATACCCACGCTAGCATTCAAGAGCAGTATATTTAGTACCTGCAGCCAAGGGGTTCCAGAGTACCCCGTTGTACCCCTGACCAACTAGTTAGGAGTGTGGCTTAAAGGGGTAGTTCAGTTTTGGTACAATTTAAATAATTTTTTTGCGAGATAATGAAAAACTGAGTGTAAAATTTGAAAGAGCATACAATTTAAATGGAAGAATAAACTTTATTTGATCGAAATCGGTCCGGAATAGCTGAAATATAAATAAATATATCCGATCTGAATAAATCTGGGCCCCAGATTTATTCGATGATTAAAAAAGAAAATTAAAAATGCTTACACTGTTTCAAAAATGTTTAAAAGAGGTTTTTAAATATTTGTTGATGATCTCTCTATTTAATCATTATTTAAATAAAACATCACATAATCTTGTATGAAAAATGGTTGAAACCAAAGCTTTTTTTAGTGAACGCCCTCTTGTGTTTTAATGGCTCTTTTTTAATGATAACATGCTTTTTATATAGTCGTTTGTAATATTATATACCTTTCGAGCATGGTGGAGTAATAACTATTAGTTTGTAATGTTATTTTGCAGGTTTTGGTTACTAAAGCTCAGCCTTACCAAAACTGTACAACCCCTTTAAGAAAACAAAAATTAGGATTGTAGTCATATATTTGATGTTGTATTGATTGATTGATTACAGTATTTATTCATTCGTGATTCTACTTTTCTCAAAGAGGTCGGGAAGGGAGCAAGAATCCTTCTCCAGGAGGAAGGGGTAGACGACTGCCCCTCCTTGCCCCCTCCCCCCTTTAAATAGCTATGACACTGAGGTTCTCAAATGGACGATGGCAGTAAGCATTGGTAAGAATGACGGGATTCAAAATGTATTGTTATAGGGCTCTTTAGACATGTACACATTTCAACTTAGATGTGTAATGCCCGGCGCAGACAGAGCCGACTCGACCCGATCCGACTGGTTTTCAGCCTGATTAACTCCGAATGCGCTGCCCCAGGGTTCCGGTTTTTCCAGTCAAGTGCCAGTCGGAGGTCATTCGAGTCCGATCCAACATGTTGGCTTGGCTCCTACTGAGCGAAATTGACTCTAGCCTGACTGAAAACCAGTCGGATCGGGTCGAGTCGGCTATGTCTGCGCCGGGTTTAAAACGCTACGTTCCATCGATGGTGATCGTATAGTTATGGCTAACGTGGGTAACGTTCAGGTAATTAAAGCTTATTTTACCTTTTGCCTTTTGCCTTTTGCCACTTAATTTCCATATGTAGGAAACAAAATGAGTTTCAACTCCATAATCCTCACTCATATTCAGACGTCCCAACCGCTTAGCTATACAAGACCACTCTCGTCGAAAAATCAACTTACAGCTCAGAAAGTACTAAACGGAAAAAACAAGTGAGACTGCGTCTTGATCCACTGACCGTCTTCTGTAAAGACGTATGAAGCCAGATTTATTAAAGAAAACCCCAATTTTGAGTTGGTTAGTATACTATCTGACTCAGACGGAACGTGCCAGTAAAAGATGGTAATATCATATGACAAGCAGAGGGAGATAACAACAAAACACATATCAGATTCAACCGTATAATGGCGAGGGTTATCCAAACTGAACTGATTATGACAAAGTGATATATTTATATAGACCACTGTAACCGTCTGACCTCGCTAGAAAAGAAAGGGAAAAAACAACAACAACAACAACAGAAGCATTGTTGCTTTGAGGGATGCACTCCAACTCTCGCGTTTTTGTAGTCCGAGGGTAAAATCGTTATAATGGGGGTTGGCTTCGGAAGGACGGGAGGGAGAATCGCGGTCGATCAGTGCCGTCGCGACGTCGAGTATTCTGTGACACGAATACCCGAGTGCACCCTTGCCGCGGTGGAAATTGTCCTCCCGCCCGCAAGAAGCGTCCGTTTTGGGTAATAAAACGTGATCACAATATTATACCATTCCACGTTACTGTTATTACAACTAGCAAATTACCCGTCACCAGATCTTTGAGTAAGGAAATGTATGTTGTATATAAATTTATTTTTATTTATTCATTTATTTTTTTTAATCTGTCTTGTAAAAAATTGGGTCAATTAAAGGGAAAGTTGAGTTTTGGTAGAG